>JANBPT010001184.1:0-12836 GCA_027575765.1 Tieghemiomyces parasiticus | reverse complement strand
GGCAGAGGAATCAGGGCATCCCCCCTATGATGCAACGCCTACTCAGCGTCTGGTCGGAAACTGTACGTCAAATGGTGACAATGCCGGAACTGATGTAATCCTTATATAGCAATGCTGACATTACTTTTTCGTACCAAGCTTGATCACTGACGATTTAAACCAATTATTGATATTTACTTGTTATATTTTTGGGTCATTGATGTCGATTGAGGAGGCTGTGAAAAGTATAGTCCAAACTGCTTGAAATGAGCTGAGCAGTATGAGATGAGGGGTTTTTCGTTAGGTGGCGACGGAATGCGGTATATATGGCAAATAGACTTGCAATAAACTGAGTCTTCAGTCAGTCGATGATTCAACTACGGGCAAGGCTAACGGCGGGTTTTCTGTACTCCATTATATCACACAAGTGGGGCTGGATGTCATGAGTTGTACCCACAATTATGACCCACCTTGGATAAGATAAAGAACGGGGATAGAGATATTAGTCAAAATACTTATGCTGCCTGGTAGAGCTACATTCCCCAGGTTTGGCAAAGCCTCCTATAGTTCAATTGTTCGAACTAAACATTATTCGGCGGATTGCAACCGGGAAGAGGCGGTCGCCTCCGCGGAAACCGGACAGCCAACTTCAACGTTGATCAGGAAGGTGGCGGTACATATGGAAGACACGAATTTGATTCATAATTCTCGAACCTATCCCCGCGAGCAACCTAATCTACCTCCCGAGCAATGAACGGTCCCGAGGCTGCCTAACAGCACGTACTCAATCTCCGGCGGTCCTTGCCCCAAGGAGTTAAGGTCGTGCTTAAAATAGTAAGCATATTGAAACTTGGTGCTACATTACTCCCCGTTACAGTGTGCCAAGGCTGTAGGGCATTCACTCTTTTTATTTTGAAATCATGGAGATAGTGAGGCCCATCTCCTAAGTTTGGGGCTATTTTCACATGTTCCAGCGTATGACATCGTGCCGCCAGTACCTTCGTGTCAGCAGTCGACATCTAATGAGCCATGACTTGAATAAGCCAGACGCACTGGACTAGGTAAAGATACTTTATTGTACACGTCAACATACAAATAACAGCAGGGCCGCATAAGTGACCTATGTCTGCGAGCCATCATTAGTCTCGAGCTTGCCCGTCAGAGGGTTCAGGAGATGCGGATAGTCCACTGCTTCGTCGAGTTGCGACTGCGACCACTGTAGCAACTTCACAATAGACGGCAGCTTGGGGTCGTGAGGGCAGCTACGGGCGGCGAGAATGGCTGAGTTCAGTTCAATGGCGACTTTCTGGCGCTGACTAAAGTCTAGAAGGCTGGACACAGGCGATTGGACGTTGGCTGTAGGATCAAACACCAGCAAAGTCATCGTTTTCTCCAACTCGTCCAACAGCTCAGGGAACTCTTCTCCACGGGGCGCCAGTTCCTCTTGAGCGAACAGTAGGGCATCCTCAATTTTGCCGGTGCGGATGAGTTCAATGAGTCGTTGCTGCTGGAGGTGAAAATAGAGCTGCGGATGTGTGTCGAGGATCTGGTATCGTATGTGACGCGGAAGGAGATTGAACCGTTAGTCTAACATCTCAGGTCACAACAGCCTCCTTCTGTAAGAAGGTAAGGGCCTCAGTTGTAAGTTGGTTTATCTTGTTGGGTAATTCTCGTCATCGCACATCTTGCTCAAAGAGTGGTGCATGAACTTGTCATCATCGGCATGATATGATTGTAGACTACTGCGACCGTTTAGCGTGCTTACCTCAGGATCTAGGTCGTTGACGCGCTCGACAGCCTCCTCGATATTACCAGACTGGACCGCAAATCGAATTCGCATGCGCTCCTCAATAAAGTCTAGGTCAGAGTTGGAAGACATTCCACATTCCTCACCAAACTTCTGGGCGGCATCCTTGTAGCCCTCAATGACCAGATAGTCCATTATGAGGCGGTTGAGCTCACTGTCACGGAAATCAAAAGAGGGGACGGGATTATTGTGGACGGATTAGTTACATAGTCAAGCGGAACGATAAGGCCCCGTAAGGTGCGTCTGTTCGAGTCAGCAGTAATTTGGATTAAGAAGATATTGTCTTCAGACGAGTTCAGAAAGATTCCCACTTCTAATCATCATCCCCGAGACAGCAAGGCGAAACTGAATTCACCACGCAAATAATTACCTCTTGTTTGGAGCGACCTCCGAAAGACGCTGTTGCCAGTCCTCGAAAGGTATGGCAGGCTTACTACCGGTTGAGGCCATGGCTGTCGAGGTCGGCTCGAGATGAGGCAGTTGGAGATCCGGAATGAGTGAAATCGCGCGGACACTTGGAGATCAAGTACGACAGGAGCACAACTCTTTCAGGTCTGAGACTTGGAATGCAGTTGGTTGGAGAAGATGGCTAAAAGTACAGGTTGGGATGAGGAGAATGCGGAAAGGTCAGCGGATCGCTAAATGGGAAAGGTCCGAAACCAGACAGAGTGGTCAGGGGCCAGGCAGATAGAGGGTATGGATGGATAGCCGAGAGGGGATGACAGCAGGTTGGCGAAACTTCCCACGATGGGAAACAGCATGAAAATGGGGGCAATTAAGGGAGAGTGGTCTCGTTTCGAAGCTGGAGCAAGGCATTACGCGACGAAAAGGGGACAGGATAGACGGCATGCCAATTGCAGTGAGGAAGTTGGAGAACCAGCAACCCAAGGAGCAACGGATACAAATACTAGCGCCAAGGCCCAGCAGAGAAGGATGATTAGGCAACGGCCATGACTACGGTAGCGGATGCTTAAACGGCGGCATCACAACGACCACCGCCGCGAGATAATTAGGGAGTAAAGCTAGTAAAGGGTTGGACTTCAGCTAAAGTGGGTCAAACTTGGTCCGCTTAAGTACCCCCTCACCTCTGTCCCACGAGCGGTGCCAACGGCACAAGAGCGATCCACGCTGCTTGGAGGAAAAAATGATGGAGACGGGATTGGGACCCGACGAATTGTCGTAATTGCGCGCGTATGATAATATTTTTTTTCCATTCTGGCGTGCTGGCTGTCGTGGCTCCGGGTCCACATCCACGAACCCGCCCAACGTACCTCATCGTTAGACGGTAAGCTCAAACGGCAGAGAACTTCTCACCCGACCCACATTTTTTGGAGGATAAGAAAAAAATTTTCACCACCGTTTTTCCACGACCATTGACTGGCGAATCACCACACTCAGAAAGTTTCCTTGTCCATCGTACCCCCCCCCCTATACAGTAGAAAGCTAGCTGGTGTATGGATGGATAAGGTGGTAGCTGTACCTCCACATCAGCTCCAGTGCAGTTGCCCCATAGAAAAAAACTTTTTTAAGGCGAACTACATTTCTACTAGCAAGCGGGGATTATATTAATTTTTTTAGGCACTGACTTGCTTGGGATCAATGTGATTTCATTTTCATGGCGACGGGCGGGAAAAAATAAATGATGGGCTACTCTGGACGATTCCTGTATAGGCAGAATGGTTTCATCGGACCGGGCGTGGTACAGACTAAATATCTAGATCGTCGTCGGGGTCTTCCTCGTCAAAATCGTCAGCTGCGTCTGGCTGGTAGAAAATTGCCCCAGACGGTGCTGGTTCGTTGGACTGAGCGGTCTCATGGGGGAGCACCAGCTTATTCTTGGCCTCACGCTGCTGGTCAGTCAGCTCCAGATTGAACGACAGGTCCTGCGTAAGAGTGGTCTGGCGTGTAAAGAATACGGTGCGGGTGGCAATACTCATAAGTTTGATGCACAACGAGGCTAGGTGAAGCTGCCCTGCTAAGCCACGGGGTTACGAGACGTTGCAACCAATTTGGCGCCGAGTTGGCCTTTGCCCTCTGGACTATCCGTCGCACCACCTTCGCGTCTATTACTTACCTCGGATGCGGGCTTGCCAGGTGAGGACGCATCCTTATCCGGCTGTTCAGGTTTGAGGTAGCGTTCGTTGACGAATACCGTCGATGTGAGTTTCCCCTTGACAATGCTGTAGGTGACAGCCTAGAAGAAAAGAAAAGGAGTGAAGCAGGGGTGATTGACGCTCAGTTAGGTCAAAATAATGTGGGGGAGGGCGGCGGCCGAGTGACTGGCCTTTCGGATACCCGGGAACCTCGGTCCGTACAAACCTCGTCATCTTCAGTAACAGAGCGCCGTACTTACTACCTGGTCTGCTTTGTTGTCTTTCCGAAAATATTCAATCTCGGCTACGCCGCGGCCGGCCACGTGGCACTCGGAGTCCAGGCGATAGGCTGGGTGATGGTCGTCCTCCTCCGACCACAGAAGCGGGTCGCGCTGCCGGGCGTAGTCCGTGTGGGTGTGGAGAGTGATACCAACCGGACTGATAAACTCTAGAGCGGCCTGGAGGGGTAAGCCGGAAGTGGTGGTATCGGTGTGGGAACCGGGGTCGCCACCGCGGTGCGTCTCGTCCGCGTAACGGTCTCGGTGGATTAGCCCCAGCAGGCGGATAATGACTGCCGGAGCCGGGTCACCTGTGCCAATTAGGGGGTCTGCTCGGATGTCCAGCACCTTTCGGAGGAACTGGATGGTGTGAGGAACCGACTGGTCAAACAACGGCGCTAGGGAGTCAAATATGATGTGGACATCAGTGTAGTGGCTGGTCACTGCGGGGCGGGGGAAGTCAAGAAGTAGGCAGAACGGCAGTGCCGAACGTTACATGGTCGGTGAGGGTAGAGGGGGGCAATTAGCTCGACCAATGAAAAAAAGAAAGCCCTTTGGCCCTACTGAACAAGAGACATCAGTGTACAGCACCAGAACCGAGCAAATGGCACTTTGGCACTTACTCTCAACGACTGACTGCTTCAGGGCCTCGTACGTTCGCGACACCTCCCCTACATCATTGAGTAGCGTAAAACTTCGAGCTTTCTCCTGGATTCGTGTTCGCCCCGGTGGCATGACATTCACGCCAGCGCCTATGCCGACGACGACGGCCACGTCGCTCAGGTCACCGTCTTCATTACAGGTCTCTCCTTCCGAAAGAAGGGTATCGGGCCAGGTTTCCAGGCACCATAGGACGTAGCCCACTCGGCGAGACCTTTGGGACGGGTGGAGGTTACCAACTGGCCGAGTCGGGGCTGGCGACGGTGGTGAGGTGCCCTCAGACTTGGCGGTAGTGACAGAGGTGGAGTTCAAACGCCTACGGACCCGCCAGTTCAGAGCGTAGCGAAGCAAGGGCAATCCCGACTGGCGGACCGAATCGAATATTGGCACAAACCGCGCCAGCAATTGGAAGGTCAGGGCCAGGTGGAGTAAGTCCTTGGCCGGATAGGGTGTAGTGTAGCTGGCCATTGTCGGTTGGGAAAGAAGAGGACAGTGGGCCTCTGCGGGATGAGTGCGTTCGAGGAATGATATACTGTAGAGAACTTGTCAAAGATGCGTGAATTGAAGCGGGATCTTAATATGGAATAGGCAGTTGGTCAGGAATGCCCGCGTGTGTCCCCCCTCCCCCACCCCTTTCATGACCATGACACGTCTCCTTGGGCTCGGGGACCCAACTAGTGGTTTGCCGCAGTAGCTCAACTACCACATCACATGGGCCGGCGCGCTGTAAAGCAGTGTTGTGACATCCCCTAGCATTCGCATGAGCTCGTTTAGGTTTTAATTATTTACAGCCCAGACCCCCCGTGACATTCTGCCGTGCTGCCCATTCCTTCTTTTTTCGAATTCTAGCCGACGGTCGGCGCACCAGCTCGGGGCTTAATACCCAAAGAGCCAACAGGCACGAGAACCAAGAGGCGTGTCGTGGGTAATATCGCTGGTTGACGTACCCTCTTGCCCTGACGTGCGCATTATCTCGCCTAGGCGCGTATTTCGTGAGCATCTCACTGTGTGCCACGCCAGTGGTTATCCATAGACTGCCCATGTCACGTCCCATTGTATCGCTGGCCCTGCAGCCGACGCTACGGGCCAAGCTTCTGGAGAACGGCTATCGAACGGTACAGGATCTAGAGGGATTACGGCCGTCAGACTTGAGTAAAGGTTAGTGGAACTCGGTCTGGAGCAGGTCTTCTTGGTCGGCGTAGAAACGTCAGCGTAAGCGGGGTGACCATCGATCACTAATTAAGGCTACTGCGCCTTTTAAAATCCTGCAATATTCTCCCAACTGATTATAGAGCTCGAGATAACCATCGAATTCGCAGCCGAGATCTTGCAGCGTGTCATGCCAGGTAGGTAGATGGCACCTCCGAGTATCCTGCCCCTCTCCTTCCATCTATTAATCCGCAGCGTCCGTGCCCCGACACCTTAGCTTGGGCACTCCACCTAACCCGCCCCCCCTCACCCTGCCCAACTTCACCGTCACTCCCATGCCCCCCTCTCCTTGCCCTCAAAATTTAGTAACCATTGAATCCATCCCGGCCTCCCAGCTTCTCGAACGCGAGCGACAGAGGCCGCGTATCTCGATGGGTACTCAGGCCCTGGACCAATTATTTGGTGGACACGGTCTCACCCCGGGCTCCATCACCGAATTCTTTGGGGTCCCTGGTATCGGCAAAACCCAGCTGGGGATTCAGCTCAGTATTAACTGCCAGGCCCCGGCCGCCCACGGGGGGGCTGCCGTCGCCGGCCGGGCTATCTACATTGACACGGAGGGCAGTTTTATGGCTCGGCGGGCCCAGCAGATTGCCAGTGGGTTACGGGAACGACTCACTGAGGCCTCCGAATTTACCACCGCCGGCGCGGTTGACCCCACCGCTGTACCATCGGTCAACCAGCTCCTGGAGGGTATCACCTACTTCCGAACTTATGACCACATCGAACTCGTAGCCCTACTCGGTCAGTTGGACACCTTCATCCAGCAACAGCATTCTGCGGCTGCTACACCCTACCGCCTCATTGTCATCGATAGTATCGCGTTCCCGTTCCGCGCTGGATTCACCGATATGGCCCAACGCGCCCGACAGCTCAGTACCGTCGCTCAGCTGCTCAGCCAACTGGCCCGTCACCACGAGCTAGTCGTGGTGCTCATGAACCAAATGACCACCAAAATGGGGTTCGGTAGTGGCGGCGGCGACCTCGACGATACTAGCGGCTCATCGTCACACCAGCAGCAGCAGCATTTGGTGCCGGCACTCGGGGAGAGTTGGGGTCACGTGTGCAACCATCGGGTTGCACTGTACTGGGAGCACGGCGTCCGCCAGGCCCGCGTGTTCAAGTCTCCCAGCCTGAAGAACCAAACCGCAACCTACGGTGTGGACCAGTCGGGTCTCGTAGATGTGTAAGTAAGGGTGGTAGTTTAAGTGCGGCCTGGTATACTATTTTGACCCAAAACCCCGACCGACCATGCATCCATGGGGCTCCTTCCCTAGTATTAGTGACCTGCTTGAGCGCATGGTTGCTACGTTCCGTCACACTGCGGCTGACAACGAAAATAAGAAGGGACAGGTTTACATTCGGCCGGGAGGAACTTGAGATAGGTTTATAGCGATTGGGGAGGCTCAAAGGTATTCATGTGTGGGCCTAGAGAGGTTATGATGGGATTAAGGTGTCGAAGTAAAGATAAACAGAGGCAACGTCAGTGTAACAGGGGTATGACAACGTGTGGGGTCGGACGGGCAAGATGGCAGCAGGTAATATGCCAGGCAGTACCCGCAAAAAACGACCGATAAACAAAACAAGGTCTCAAGTCCTCGAAGGGAAACTGTGGGGAGTAGACAGGGGAGGCGGAGACGACTATAAAGCATCACCGACCTACGATGACCCGAACATGCGAACGGATTCAGTAGCACCTTCCCGGCCGGCGGTTGGCCGCAGCGGGAACGCCCGCAAAGGGATATCGGCAAGAACTCGGTGGTCAGCGGCCGGAGTGTTGTACACGGTCAGGTACTGAATGCACCCATCGGTGGACGGTGGGGCTGGGGGTTCGATCGACGAGGTGGACGCGGACGAGGCCGGCGAAGGCGGGGAGGGTGGTGGCAAATTGGACTGGTAGCGGCTGAGAAAGAAAGGGAGAGAGGCCCGTGGCCTTAGCCGGGGCGATGGTGATGTCGTGCCGCCGTTATCGTGGCGGTCCCGATCGTGGAAGTGAGGTGCGGGCCGTTGTGGCCGTTTGAGGGATGGTTCGTCAAGCACTCGTGCTGATGCGACGGTAGCCAGCGTGGGTTTGGAGTCGGAAAAGGTGGCTAGCTTTATATCACCGCAAAATTCGGGCCCCACCAACCAGTCGTCATCGTCGTCACCGCGTTCGTTCCTGGAACGGTACGATGGCGGCGGTGAGGGTAGATGCTCCGATGCCCCCTCATCATCACCGGATGTAGTCCCAGTAGCTTCCTCGGCATTGGACAACGGCTCGGCGTCCTCGCCGGCAAAAGCAAATGTTTTGAGCGGGATATCGTCAAGTGCCACGCGGACCGGGGAAAGTGCCGGAGGGCTTAGGTACGGCTGGAAGGCTGCTGCTGACCCCGCCAGGTGGACCATGGCATCTGTTGCGGTTGATAGAGACGGGGTTAGCCAGCGGTACGTGGCGGAGGAAGACCTCACAGGGTTGGTCATGATGCGGTGCGAAGGAGCGAGGCCCGTTCCCTCATCGAGGCCACGAGCTGTCTCACTGGTCAGCAGGCCAACTTGGGCCCGGCCAGGGTGGAGGTGACCGGCCAGAATCTGGGGCGACGCCGACTCCGATAGGGCCATCGCTGTCGAGGCTGTAACGGGTTTAGTGAGAGCCGCCACGCTCTTAACCCGGTACGCCGGGCGGTGAGGCTGCTGCCGCATCACGGGAGAGCGGGGTCGCAAGGGACGTGGGTCGGCGGACGCAGGTATGAGACGCGAGTGACCAAAGTAAGGGTGGCGGTAGTAAATAAATCAAATAAGTGTCTGCATGGGGATTAAAGAACCTGGCTAGCGTTTGTGAAGGGGCGTGTGGGTAAGTTGGGGCGGCCCAGCAAGGGGCGGTTGCACGTGTATCGGTGGATAGAGACGGCGACAAAAGATAAAGCAGGAGACGGTTCAGGGAAAGAGGGCGGGCGGTAAGGGCTGGACGCGGGAATGGTAAGTGCTACTGGCTCTGATGGCTACGGGACGCCGTTGGGAAGGTCCATATGGTTGACTGAAGCGGACGTACTAGTGGTGGCAACGACGGGTGGGTACGCGAATGGCTTTGTCGGCTTTAGCAATGCGGAATACTACAGGCGAAAAAAAGGACAAGAGAAGGGCGTGAGGTGTATAGCCATCGGCGCTCGGGGTAGCGTTGAGGACGAGGGTAGGGCAGGGCTAATAAATCGGAAATGATGCCATGTAAGGGCCTGCCCACAAAGCAACGAGGTCGTGGCGTTGAGGGCGAGAAAGAAAAGCTACCGGCAGGCCCACGATT
The DNA here is from genome assembly GCA_027575765.1 of Tieghemiomyces parasiticus. Taxonomy (NCBI): domain Eukaryota; kingdom Fungi; phylum Kickxellomycota; class Dimargaritomycetes; order Dimargaritales; family Dimargaritaceae; genus Tieghemiomyces; species Tieghemiomyces parasiticus. The sequence goes on along the minus strand of JANBPT010001184.1, from coordinate 3,533 downwards.
TGGCAATTGTCTTTGCAGTCGCCGCTGCAGGCGTGGAAGGGAGGGGGGGTGAAATTCGAACCGGGTGGGTGACAGGTCCGCGACTGGCCAACGAACTGGCACTGAAGTCACTAATACTCTCTGAATGCAAAGGGGTGACAAATAACGATGACGGCAAATCGGGCATGATAAAGGTGAGGGCGCCTTCAGGGGCCCAAAGCAGTTGGTACAGTAGGGGCTGGCAACGACACTTAACTAGAGCTCCTCTCGCCCTCTTTACCGTTAGAAAGGTGGCAATAGCTACGGGTTCTTTTCCTTAGAGATTAATTATCCCCGGAAACGGTACGACGCCACACTGGTGCACAGGCCCTACCTTTGGCTATCTACAGTATCATTGTGTAGCTGAAACGTCCGTAACTTGTATATCTGTCTCCAAGCACCGGTGGCCTACAGTACACACCGAGACACCAAGGTCTATTATTAGGGATGCCCTCACAAACTTCAGGTATATCAAAGCCCCGAGCTGTTTTTGGGCTAATCTACAATTGAACAATACAGATGCTACCAAATGTCGTGAGAATTATAAGCGGGAAGTCTTAGATTGCAGTGTTTCAGATGAAACCTAAGAAAGTCAATGATGCTGAGTCGGTTGGTATACACCATTCTAGGATTGAACCATTTTTGACTTCACAGCTTGCTTTTTTAACCATCCATCATGTCTACTTTTCAAACCCCCTCCCCCACCCCACCCAAGCTAACCAGGCGTGATGTATGGGCCCTTATTTATAATTACTATCTGGAGGGCCGCAAGGCAGATGATACTTTCAATGTTTTGACTTCCAAGCTGGGCTCAGCTGCCCCTAGCCACTCCACCATCTACAGGTGGCTGGCTTGCTTTCGCACAGGTCACTGCTCTTTTGAAGTCAGCCCTCATTCTGGCCGCCCATCAGATGACATTGGTGCATATTACAAGGACGTAATCCTGAGGCGGCTGGGGGAAGACCCTTAACTTACTGCTGAGCAGCTGGCCTGGGCCTGCCATACTTCCCCTAGTACCATGCACAGAGTCCTGTGCAGGGACCTGGGGTTGCATAGCTATTTCAATTGCTGGATCCCCCACAACCTCACCAACGACCAGCACCACAACTGGGTACGTTATGCCACTGAGTTCCTGGAGAAATTTGATGGGGCCAGTGACTACCTGCTGGACTCCATTGTCACAGGCAACGAGACTTGGGTGTACCTTTATGATCCCTCCTGCTGGCTCCAATTGCCGGAGGTGGTGTCCTAAAGGTGGCCCTGTCCCAACTAAGACCCGCCAAGGCCATACCACACCCAAGGTGATGCTGACTATTTATTTCACCAGGCGTGGCCTATTACACCTAGGGTCAAGCCCCCTGGTGTCAAGGTCTCTGCCAAACTCTATGTAGAGTATAGGCTGAAGCCCATGGTCCAGGCCTGGGTGGAGGCACGTGGAAGTCTGGACCATCACCCCCTGCGGCTTCACCATGATAATGCACCACCACATTGTGCTGCAGTTACCCAGACCTACATTTCCAACTCTAAACTCAAACTTCTGCCAGCCCCTCCCTACAGCCCTGACCTGGCCCCCTGCGACTTCTGGCTGTTCAGGAATATCAAACAGCAGCTGAGGGGCAAGGAGTTCAGCACAGTGGAGGTGGTCGTGGACGCCTGGCAATTGCAGTTAGCCAGGCTCCAGCCAAATGACTATAGAGCCTGTTTTGATAGATGAATAGAAAGGGCTCGCTAAGTGGTACAGAGTGGTGGCAGCTATATTGAATAAACATCATTTGACCTAGAAATCCTCACAACATTTGGTAGCATCTGTATAAGTACAGCAAGGATGGGTGTTTTGAGCACAGCAAGGGATATCCAGCCCTCACTGGCTACCCAACCAGGAGCTAAATGCCCCTTCAGCCGCTTTTTGGAAAGTGTAATGGCCTTGGTGATTATCATGCTAGTGGTGGTAATGCCAAGTATCAGAACATGTGAAAGTCAGCTACATTTTGAACCCAAATATTGGTGATTCATATGATTTGAGTTGGCAAAGCAAGAGGTCTCAGACATTATTGCTTTAAATGAACCTTAGAAACACCACAGAAAAGGAAACAAAAGCTGAAACCCAAGTTAAAATCGAACTTATTCCTCTCTATGCAGCTCCCCCACTTTATTTTACCACTCCACCATGTCTCCCTCTGAAACCACTTGCCTTACCCCACTCTAGCTTACCAGCTGTGATGTGTGGGTCATCATTTATACTTACCATTCTAAGGGCTGTAAGCCAGCTTTTATAGTATCTGAATTGACTACCATGCAGGGTGTGGTGATTGGGAACCACCACATTAGATTTTCCCAAGGTAAAGTCCAAGTCTACTACTTCAGAACCATAAATTCTGTGATAGTAGAATAGCCTTTTGGTTATGGTATTAGACTTGGGCCTAATATCAGCACAACCACCACCACCACCAGCAGGAGTCACAGCCACAGTACAAGATGCACAGGTGTGTCATCTGTGTGGCCCCACCCATGGAGTGTGTGTTCTGTAAGAGCATCCAGCAGGAATGCAAGCTCCACCTGCCCATCAAGCAGGGCAAGCTTGCCCCAGTGTCAATGCATGATGTGGTACATGGCTGGATGAAGCTCATGGAGATGTACCAGAAGCATAGCTTTGATGAGCTACCCCAGTCCCACAAGCACAGCATCATGTGCTACACTGGCCCCAAACTCATCTGTGGTCCCAAACTGGCTGGGGAGGTCAGTGCGGTGCTCAGTACCAAGCTTTGCTTCCAGCATGTGTCAGAGGATGAGCTATGCAGGCACCTCAAGCAGCCTGGTGAGCTCAGCAGGGAGGAGATTGAGGGCTTTGTCAAAGTGATGTACAACATCAGGGAGGGCCACCTTGAGGAACAGACCAAGGACCTTGAGAAACTGGTGGGCAACAAGCCCATGCATCTGCACAACTTCTTGGAGCACCACAAAGACAAGCCCAAGCCCTTGCAGTAGAGGGTATCAATCCCCCCTCCCCTCTCCCCCACTTGCCTCCCCAACCCCCCCCCATCCAGGACACATTGATTGGTGCCCACCACTGGAGTCCACCTTTTGCTCTATGCTCCTTGTGTTTACAGACTAGGGTTCCTGGCTTGTGACCCACCGGCCTTGTTTACACACCCTACTTACACTCTGCCAGGGGAGCGGTGAATAAAAAAAGAATGAAAATCAAAACGTGGGCCCTATTCCAAAGTGATGTGCATATGGGAGGGGGTATAGCTATTGTGAAGTATCACTCTGAAATGTTGGTATGCAACAGTTTCCCCAGCAAACATGGCCTGAGGTTTCATATATTGGTGGTGTAGATGCCATTTGGGAGTGGCCTAGGCAAGGGATTGACCGGTATATACCGTGTTGGAATTGGACCCTTCCGTACTTTGTAGCATGCCCAATGGCAGATGGAACTGGTCAACTTCTATAACCCTATTTACCCCCCCCCACCACCCGTCCCGTCCTGATTAACCAACTGTGACCAGTGGTGCTCC
>JANBPT010001183.1:0-12862 GCA_027575765.1 Tieghemiomyces parasiticus | reverse complement strand
CGTATCCGCCCGGCCGGCGGCAACCGCCAAGGGCCGCACCGGCGGCGACATCAGCACCCGCACTCCGCTGGGATGGTGTCCACTGGTAGCGTGGGTAGTCCCGTGGCACTACCCGCCGGCCTGGGCCGTATGGCCTCGTTGGCATCCGCCCTAGCCGGGTACCACCTGGGGGCCAGTCCGTCCTCCGACCCTGCCTCCTCTGCGCCCCGCTTCGGGTCCACGCCGGGAACCCCACCGCCGACCTTTGGAGCCGAGAACGACCTCCTGGTCTACTTGGTCACCACTGGCCGCCTGGTAGAGCGTCTAGTCGGGGTCTGTCGCGACGACCTACCCTCTAACCCACTGCGCGGCACGTCCCTCCTGATCCTCAATACGCTCCGCCTGGGCATTGATGCGGTGGACGTGGACCTTAGCCAGGCCTACCAGAGCCACTCCTCGGAGCCGTCCGAATCAGTATCCTTCGCATCCTCGTACGACTCGCTGGCCCACGGAAGCCTGAACGAGAACCACTCGATGCCCCTCGCTGGGGCGGCTTCCTCCGCCGCCTCGGGCCTCACGGGCGCCCTAGCCGGTCGTCGGTTCCTGCCTCTACCAGAGGAGGAAGGGCCGGCGGACTTCGCACCCACCGGCGCCGGAAGCGGCATAACTGCTGCAGCCAAGCCGACCGCAAAGGCTAATCTACCTACCCCAGTCAACTCGCCGCCCACAGTCGATGCCCCAACCGATAACCCTACGCGCGGTGACCCTTCATCCCTGGCCGACCAGCTGCACGCCCTGGACTTGCATGCCGACGTCGACTTGCCGGGCGATTTCGTGCCGTCCGCCTCGACCGGTGGCCCTGGATGGAGCTCCTCCCTACCCAACGGCGCCCCCCCTACCGGGGCCAGGTCGCGGCGACACTCAACGGCCGGTTTTGTACCCCTGGTTGGCCTCTACGGTCAACACTGGACGCAGCGGGTGCGGGACCAGCCGACTTGGCACAATTTCCTTCCGGAGCTGCGGCGACGCACCTATGTGCAGATTGAGCCCTGGAGTAGCTTCCGCCTAGTCAATTACAACCGCGAACCCTTCGCCTGTCAGCCACCCCTGCCGTACTTTTCACCGCTCAACATCCGAATGCCCGAGGAGTACGCCAACAACTATTTGAACCGCCGCACGCTGCCCAATACGCAGGAGGGATTGCTGGGTACCCGGGCGTCCCAGAATCCGGCGGAACCCATCCGCGGTGTGTCCTTGGACGAGAAGGGGATTGACGTGGGGTCCCTTTACGCCTATAGCTTAGGGTTCGGGATCACCCCCGGAGACCCCGCTGATGGCAAAGATGACGGAACGGGCAAGCCCAATTCGCGGACCATCCGCAAGCGCGGCCCATCCTCACGTCGTAAGCGCATCAAGAGCGCCGGGGCCGTCCGGTCCCAGAAGCCAGGGATCCCTACTGGCGCCACTGCAGCCCCTGCACTGGACGAGGCTGGTGACCCGACGCCTCGCCCACCGCTCCCCTCATCGCCTACGCTAGCAGTCAGGTCTACGAACGGCGACAGTAGTAAGAACGACGGGCCCCTTGGTGCGGCCACGCCACTCAACGGTGACGCCTTCCCCGCAACTTCGCCACCGCCGCTAGCACAGGCTCCGTCGCCCACCTTTGGTTACGAGAGCGACACGTTAAATGAGGTTCAGCGGGAGCAGGCAATCAAGCAGGCATTTTTCCGACAGGCCGGGATTCCTGATCAGTCTAAGGTTCCGCTCTATCCACCCGTACTGGTCCGGCCCCGGTCGACTTCGTCGCCCCACGCTACTGAGCCTGGAACCAAGGAGTCGGAGGAGGGAAATGGGGACGAGGGAGGTCGCACTTCGGCGTCCCCGGGCGGTGACCGATCGGTCAAGTTAGAGCGCCCACGTAGCCGACGCCATCCCTCTGACCACCGTACCAAGGCGGCGACTTCAAGCAAGGCTACGCCCACGGCAGGCTCGATTAACTCGCCAGGCGTGGCGGCTGCCCGCCGTTTACCTGCCCTAAAACTCCAGGCGGCGGCCAAGGCCCCCGCCACCACCGATACGGCGCGATCCCCAGACTGCGAACTGGTCGGTGAGTATGTGATGGTATCACAGCATGCCTCATCGTCCGCTCACTCTCCGCAACGATCGTCTAAGCCGACGGTGGCAACCTCCCCCGATCGACCCAAATTGCATCGGTCGCCTTCCTCTGCCAGTGCCACGTCCAGTGTCACCCTCGCCACCGCCACGTCGCCCAGTCCGTCAACCTTTCCCGACACGGCGGATAAAGGGGCGCTGTCGAATGGCCACAACGATACTTTGGATGGTGTGAACGGGGATCCATTCGAGGAGCTGGAGCTGCCGTCGCCGGATTAATCCTACCGGATGGAATTGATAATGGCCCCAGCGCGCCATGACCTCGTGGTGCCACGTCTACGTGTACTGTACTACATTATCTGTCTTCATGTCCCTTACCTTCTGTTTGCCATTCACAGCAACCTCTCCTATTCTTACATTCCCCACCCCCCCACCCCTGCCTCTCTGCTCGCAATTGCCCATTTGTTGTTAAACTGGGTTTGTTTCCCTGCTCAAGAGGTACGCCTGCAACTTGAAGTGATGGTGTTTTAGTATTTATCTAAGAATGACGAATGAAGTGAGACCCGAGGCTTAATTATTATCGTTTAGCTAATTGAATGAATACCACCTCTGCCGTTTAACGACAGTTAGTGAAGGTTCGGTCCTTGCTGAAGCACTGTAAGCCGTATGGGAGGGAAGGGACCATGGAGAGTTTGCTGGTTGTCACCATAGATAGTCCGTCGGTAGTATAAATTGAGGACACACAAATTTCACTTTGGAACCCGGATACTCATCATCAGCCCGCGCGCATTTTTGGCCTTTATTGTGCAGGTGGTCAATATATAGTGAGCGCATAATGTTTTGAGCCATCAAAGCTTGAGGTCTTAGATAATGACATTATGGATAAAACACATAGGCGTCTGGGCGAGGAATCAAATCGTTTAAACCATTCAAGAATTGGACCTTTTCTCGCTTCACAACCTGCGTGTGAACTTCTCCGTCATACCAACTTCCGAAGTTCCATCCCCCGCTCCACCCATCTCTACCAGGTGTGATGTAAGGTTGCTCATTGCTAATTTTTATTCCAAGGGCCACGGAGCATAGTATATTTTAGTTGAGCTGTCTACCCTACAGGGCCTGGCTGCCTCTATCCATGCTATTATCTACAGGTGGCTAGCTCGCTTTTATATCGGTCACTACTCCCTTGAAGATGTGACCCTGGTCTGGCCACCCATTGGATAACATTGGTAAATTTTACGGGCCCATATTTCTGGAACTGTTGGAGGATGACCCTCAGCTGGTTGCTAGCCAACTAGGCCATGTCTGCCGCACTTCTTCTAGTGCCATACGCCGAGTCCTGCGCAAGGACCTGGGGCTGTGTAGCTACCTCAACCGCTGGGTCTCCTATGACCTCACCAATGACCAGCGCCACCAGCGGGTACAGTTTACCACTGAGCTCCTGGAGGAGTTCAATGGGGCTATTGGCCACCTGCTGGATTCCATCGTCACAAGTGATGGGACATGTGTGAAGGCACGTGGAAGTCTGGACTGTCACCTTCCATGACTCTACCATAACAATGTGCCACCATATTGTGCTGCAGCTACCCAGGCCTACATTTCCGCCACTACATTCAAACTTCTTTTGACTCCTCCCTATAGTCCTGCCAACCTGGCCTCCTACGACTTCTGGCTGTTAAGGGATGTCAAACGACGGTTGAGGGGTAGAATGTTCGCCACGGTGGAGGCGGTCGTGGATGCCTGGAAATCGGAGCTAGCTAAACTCAAGCTAAACGACTTTAGAGCCTGCTATGATCGCTGGATGGGGCAAGCTTGCTAAGTAGTCTAGATGGATGGCAACTACATTAAATGACCCCTATTTAGTTTTTAGGACATCGAATTTTTATTTGGCGCCTGTAATGCGGCCGAGGCCAGGCCATTGACCCATGCAATTGCCACGACCGATTAAAACCCGCTCTCTTGTTTCAGGTGGATGACACCATACCGAGGTGGGCCAAGTCGGTAGTTTGGTAGACTCTCTACGGGCAATGCCAAGAGAAGTTAATCCTGCATCCTTAGGTAGCGTGACGCAGTCTAATCTCCCGAAGCCACATAAGTAGGATGTAAAGTAAGGTGTGCTTGCCAACCACCTGCTCATCAGTGCAAACTGCCTCGCTTTAAGGTTATCGACGCGAACCAGGGTTACTAGTATAGACCCAATAGCTTGTGAAGGGGGCCGAAGTGCGCGTTGAAGATAATTAAAGCTATGGAAATAGCTTGTCAAAGCGTTATCTGATCAGGTAGCAAACGAGCTGAAAGGTGGCTGACCAGACGGTGCAACTCCTTCCACCCATGGCCGGCCGTACCGCCTAACCGATGGGATAAGGGTCCAACTGAGAGTTTCATCACTAACGATACATCATCGACCGACTACATTACCCGTGGTCGATAGAACGGGGTCTTCCTAGAGACCATACGGCCGAGACCGTGTGGGACAGAGAGGAGGCATGGTGCACACAATGACATAGCCATCCCGATTGCCTCAGTTTCCTCTGCCCCCCTATGTCTTTATATAAAAATAGGGTTTAGTTGATAGTATGGCTGACGATTTATTCTGAGCGTAAACCAAGTCACGGGCTTTTGCTTCGGGCCGATTGAAGGGAAGAGTGGAGGATGGAGACAGGCCCGGCAAGGGGAACGAGGTGACACGGACCGAATTGTGGAGCCCCTTCGTGAATGGTTAACACAGAACATCGGGTTCGCCCTGCGTCTACCACCATGCCTGGTATCACCTACAGAGGGGTGGCATTGGCAGAAAGGCGCAGGTTAGTAGCTACGGTATGAGGTGGTCTGCGTAAGGCCCTAATGGGAGTGGTCGACTTTCTTTTGCCTTCACTCGACCGACGAGAAATGGACAAGATGATTCGGTAGAAGGCAACGACGGTAACACACTGTCCGCCTTTGAGCCTAGCATCGGTGTCGTTTATACGTATCAACTGGCCCGACTACAGAAAAGGACAGAGCGCGGCTCTGTCACTTGTAAACCCTTCCTTTGCCACCCCAATGCTGCCGCCGTGTCTTCCCTACCCCTTGCCATTCGTTATCTACTGCCCCGGCCTCCGTCAGACCGACGAACCTGCCCATTGTCTTGACCTGGTACCAGTTAACCCACTCTTTCTATGCTACTCCAGCGGCTCACCAGAACCACGCCTGGGCGATCTACCGCCATGACCGCCGCATTTCCCATGCTCGTTATCGGTCTGGTGCTGGCCCTGGTGCCCTCGTCTCAAGCCGGAGCCATGCGCCCCACCGAAAAGGGCAGTACTACGAGGCCCTCAACCCTTCATCCGTACACTAGCAATTTTTGGAAAATCGTCCTCGACAGACCGGGTCCCTCCACCGTACCGACAACCGAGGTAGCTAGGGACTTTTCCAACGTCCTCGCCACGTATGGCGATGGTATTGACGAAACCATTACAAGTAGATCACCCATGGAGAGACCATTCATCCATTTCAATACTGATGATGCAAGCTCCCAAACGGCCGACTATGCTATGACTTCGACCATCAACTCTGCCGGTTACGCTGTCAAACTCGCATGGAGTGGCATCAAAGCCTGGTTAAATGATCCCCAATTCATGGATGTTTACACCAAAAATCGTGAAGAATTTCTTACTAAGCTGGAAGCTATCTTTTACACCTGTCGTAGCCGTCCAAACTCTAGGCCTCCATTCGACAACGCCGAGATCACCCCTGTGCTTCTCACTCCAAAGATCAGTAAGAAAGATGCTTCCAAAATCCGAGTCAGAGTCGGAGAAACATCGAGACATATGGTCGGCCGGCTCGGGAATGTAAGTGGCCAAAAGATGTGGGCCGGCAAGGTCAGGGAACTGAGAAACGCTCACAAGTGTGTAGAAAACCCCAACTGTATGCCTGCCTTTGTGACTGCGGATGATACCACAACCCCACGAAAGGTCAAGTTCGCACTACCCTTCCATGCCGTTCAAGGGCACCGGGCAAGCCTGGATTGTCGAGCCCTTGTTCAGCGTTTGGCTTTGGCTAGCACCGAGTATAGCATGGTCAGTTTAGAGACCGAAGCCCCGTCAGTGGAGGTCGTTGAGGCTTTGGCGAAACACGTAGGATATATCTCACCTGATACGTTTATTACTAGGGAAGACGTACTTACACCGCTCCAATGGATGTAGCTGAGGTTTTGGCGAAACCCATAGGATACGGCATCTCACCAGATATGTTTATTAATAGGGAAGACACACCCACGCCACTCCAGTGCAAGCAAACTGAGTAGAGCACCTCCCTTACTTTCACCCGCTGTCGTTTAGTAACGCACAGGCCATGCTCCCGAGTAGAAGGGTGATTCTTCGCCGTCACCGTTATAGCGCTTAGCCCAATTGGATGGCTCTCTGCACAGACACTCTCTTGAGATGCATTATTCTTATAAAAAACGGCTGATGTTGTAGACCCCTAAGCTTCAATTCGCCACTATACCCAGGACGGCCTACGTCGCGGCCCTCGTCCTCAAGCCATGCGGTAGTTTCTACCTCTGCGATTCTCTCGGCCTACCACCGCTTTGCTGACAGTGGCACCCGAAGCAACCATTGGTGCTACCCACAGCCCCCCAATCACCCCACTTCGAAGTGGGGCCTAAATCTCCGTAGGGGTTGGAGGAAGTTGGTAAGCCAGCACAGGGATGCATCGAGGCTATTCTGTTTCGTGGAGAGAACCACGGGGAAGCGTGCTTGAAAGATATCGATAGAGAATACGGTGGAAAGCGGGGCAGCCTAAGAAGGCTAGTTACTGCATGGGGTGCTGCCAAGCGTGGGGCGTCGTCGGGTCAAACTAGACGGTATGAGGGTTCTGGCTGATTGGGGGAGTCTATCCGAGGGGTGCAAGGGGAGGGGGTCAGGTCAGGGACCAGGCAAATGGCTCTTCACTCGGCCGGCTGGGGGGGGGGGGATTGAGCGCCTCACAGTCGCCCATGATAGCCCTTTAAGAAGTGACGCTATGTAGTACTGTGGAACGCCTTTTCGCCTTCTGGAGTGTAACCCCGGGGGTTCGTCAGGGCCACCTTTGCCGCCCAATGTCACCAGCACCCATCAAGTGGCACCATCTAGGTCTTTCTCCTCAACGGGGTACTGCTGGCGGTTCTTTGATTGGTGGCAGGATGGTTCGCAGACTGGACAGGGAAGGTGGAGGTCACCGACCTTCTTATCTGAGGCTTGTGCCAAACCGGCGCTGCTAGTTGATCTAAGAAGTCCTGGGCTGAACCTTCCATCTACGCCGGTATTCTACTTTTATTGTGAAATGTTGGGACGAGATTATGCCACTGCTTCGGCTGACTCTGGTCACCTAGCATTAATTGCCTAGTCGCAATTTTACTCACCTTCTAAACGTTTACTCTTCTACGCCTTTCATTAGCTCACTAAAAAATAATCACGCTTGTGAGCTATCATATTCCTTGGGCTAATCAGTATGTTAATATGCCAGATTGGGCCTTAGTGAAGACGGGCGCACCTAGGGGGCCAACAAGGCCAAACGGCTGCAAGTTAAGAGGACCAGAAAAGCGGTGCTAAAAGGGAGGGGGGCACGAGACGCCATGAAGGCATGGTAAAGCGAAATAATAAAACGAATGAATACTGAGGAGAGAAAAAGGGTTGGGGCCGTACCCCGCTCCTTTTCTATGCCCTATGGAGGATGTTTAACTTGACCCGGTAAGCCTTGTAGCTGTCAGACCGCAAAGGTTGGAGACAGGGGGCGATGCTAGGGAGATGAGTCATGGTGGACCACCTCCTGTATTACTCCGCCAAAAATGCCGCATTAAAGGCTTACCGGCTTTTTGGTCTGAGTATTTTAATTAATAATGAGTAAAAGGTATTGTAGTAGAAGTTAACTTGGTAATAAAATAATACTTAGTGTGGTACCCAATAAGCACCTCACAGCAGCCACCCGGTCACCCTCTTCACTAAACCGACCACCGCCAACTTTACCGCCTAGCCAGTATGGCGGCTAGCCACCGATTTATCTCCACCCGCTACCACCACCAAACCTTACACCACTCCTTAAAGTTCACTCTACTTTCCTTCACCCTTGCACCACGACCACTAACCGGCTGCTACCCTCGCTATGACTACCATTATTCATCTTACGTTCAGCTCACCCTCTTCCGACTTACAAATAAGGCGAACACCATCTACAACCGCTGGCTAGCAGACAACCCCCCCCCCCCCAACTGTGGACCATAGGCAAGGACAAAACAACCGCGAAAACCCCTCATACGACCAATGCTGCTATGGAACTCATCCACAACCACAGCCAAACAATTGCCCCCCCAACGACAGCTACAACAACCAGTAGTAACCGAGAATCCACTCCAACATATAATGAATACGACCCGGCTTCCGGGTCGGAAAAGACGTCGATAAATCTTATATTCTAGTTTAGCAAAAATTCGCTTACACACGAATAAGTTAACTCGCCCCGCTCGGCACCATCCGGACTCGACCCCTCTCGGTTGGTAACACATCCGCCTCCCCATCTTGCACATCGCCACCCATAAATCACTGCTAAGCCCTGTCAGCTATATAAGCCGACGAGAGGGCATCTCCATTGATGATATCATTATCTTCGTGTATCTTATTAGCCATACCTATCACCCCCAGTTTCCAACTACCACACAAACCAAGATTAGGTAATAATTGTTTAATATTTGGCATGTATAGCTTGTGTTTATGCAAACACTTCATCTGCAACCACATTTTTACATTGCGCACAGACAAAACGGACATAGTGGAGAGACAAGTATATCTGCTCTATTGCAAGGAATGGAACAAGCTTGGCTAGGCTACTGTTGCGCCTCAGTACGCAATTTAATTAGCAACCATATATGGAAATTGTTTTACCCGCGGTGGGTTCAACCTCAGTACAATACTTTATCAGTAACTGCAGCCACCTCGAAGTTCTATCATTGCTACACACGATAGAGACTTAGCCAACCAGTAGCCCTCGCCCCATCGCTGAAAATATGATCGGTTGTAAACTGGGAAATGTCGATTCACACCAATAAAAGATGCCCGGCACTTTTACCTATTCTAACCTTTCACCGTGTTAAGGTACGACACTGCCCACTATACCTTAATTAGTTAGACTTTGACTTGAGAGGCAAGGGCTGGGGTCCTCCGGGTCCATTTTTTGAACCTCGGTTCTCCACCTGAAATTTGAAGCCTAAATAAGTCTACCAAGGCACAAACTAATTTTATTCCAAAATTGATTAAATGCGATCATCACAACCAAGGACGCCCTGGCTGTAGCACCCGTATTGGCCTACCACTCTCCAGGGGTAGAAGGGCCACTATCTGTGTCGCTGTCTGAATCAGAAAACTCCCCTTCAACTTGTCTCTCGATTTCGGCATCGATTTCGTCCATTGAGGGGAATGAGTGGTGGGCAGTCAGAATAGCATTGACTTCGAGTATATCTCGCATCTGCTCGGTCTCACGACGATGGAAAGAGGGGGGCACCTCGGGGGCAGTGAAAGGAACTCCGCCCGCCAAGTCACGATTATGCAAGACGCCGCGGTTAACGAGGAACTTCAGGTTGCCGGTCCTATGGTCATACATGATCTTCTGGCCGAAATAGTTGTCATTGCAACCGCCTGGCAATTGCTCCGGGATCGGCATTTGAACCTGCTCATTCCAAATAGTGGTAGCCTTACGATGGGCCTTATCGAGGCCATTGTCACTGGCACAAACCAGTACGCGCCACAACAGGGAGCCCAGAATCCCGCGGTCCTGGAAGTGCGGGAACGCCAGCGGGTCCTGATCTAGTTCAGCCATGAGCATAAACGCGAGGGTGCTGCGTCGCAGGTAAGGCGTTAAATCTCCATCATTTTCCACGTCCATCAAGTCGTCCCTATCCTCCATGTCTTCATCCATGTCGGAGAATTCCGTATTGGGCGTACGGGTCCCCGCGCTGGAGAATTCTGTGTTGGGCGTATGGGACCCTATGTCGAGGCTAGAAATGGAGTTCGTGCTTGGGAGGGAAGCCAGGTCCTGTAAGAAGGGGCTGTGCGGCAGGCTGCCCATTGCTGACTGGTCCTCATTCAGGTCGCCGCCGTCGTCTCCCATGACCGATCTCTCCGGTGTCGGCAGATCCAAGTTCATTGTTTCGGTCAGGAACGTGCCCAGCTCGGCAAACTTGCGCGCAGATACCATGGCAAACACGATGGCCATATCGGCTGCCATGAACCCCTCGTTAGGACAAGTATACATATCTGGAATTTGGTAAGCTTCAGCAGCTGCATCACGTAGGGCTGTCATTCGTGGAGCCCGGTGGCGGTTCATAGCCCATAGAAACTCAGGGGCCTCGCAGTAACTGAGTAGACGGTCGCGCAGGCCTAGCAGCACATCTACGTCACCCTCCGACGCCAGGGAGAGCATAGGGGACAGTGAAAACTTTTGAGCCAGACTAAGCTCAGAGTAGTCAAGAACGCCAAACCCTGCGTCCAGAAGCTCGGCCTCCTGGATAAACCCATCCATGAGCGGGAGAAGTTGGGGAATCCCTTGTTGAAGAAAGTGGACGCGGAAAAAGGCCATCGGCAAGTCGATCTGGTCAGGGTTGAAGTTACTAAAGACATCGAATTCAAAGCGGAAGATATCCGCCACGCTGTCCTTTGCAGCCTCGTTGAGCTCCTCAAACTCGGTGCTATAATTCGCGGCGCGGGAGAGCCGCAGGCGGGCCTAATAGTTAGAAGTGTGAGTAGAAATAGTAGTACACTTTGCATAGTAGTCATTAGTTCACGCGTGTGAGCCCATATACATGGCAATCAAAGGAAGTCGGCCAACGTCAAAGTAATGAGTGTCTATTGATACAAGCATTGTCCAAGATAAACGCGATGACTCGAATGGGTTGCGCCATAATTAAATCCCTATTAACAGCTGGCGCACTTACCAAGGCACTGCGGATACAGGGGTCGGTCATAGCCACGGTGCGGATACTACGGGAGATCTCTAGGAAACGCGGCATGCTGTCATGGTCAGCGGCGTTCATGATGAGGCGCTGGATTTCAAGCGGACAGTTTGTGAAGCTACTAGTGGATTGCTGCAGGGCCGGAGGAAGGGCTGGGGTCTGGGGCGGGGACTGGCCCAGAGCAGGGGATAGCAGCATTCCTGCCAACAGAGGGATGAGAGCGATGCGGGTGAGCATTTTTTTTTGGTGAGGGGGGGGGGAGATACTGAGGTGATTGGAGTGAGTGTGTATGGAAAGGTGCTTCGGGTAGAAGCAGGATGATTGAATCAGAGGTGATGAGATGTCTAAGTAGATGAGAAATTAGGCCAAGGTACGGGATACATGCTGGATTTTATATTGTTGCAATCACTTTCTCTGGTGGTCGATTGTTATGGGTTGTAGAGTTGGCACTGCCGTGACCATTGCTGTCGGGCCGAGCAACAGCGGCTAAAAATAGAAACATAGGGAAAACTGGCGGCCCGGGGTCAATATCACCTGACGATACCGACGCCTCTCGGTAGCATGGCGGTCGAGTAAGGGAGAATGTGAAAGTGTAAAAATATGATCAAGAGGACGAAGACCGGACAGTCGTACCACAACTCTGGTATCACTCCGTCGGAACCCTGTGTATCACGTCAAATTCCTGTCACTTCCTCCGGCCCCTCTCTTTTTCGCTGTACAACTACGGCTCCCTTCGATCGTCGCTCTTATCGACAGTGGAGGGTGAGTGGTGAGCTCATGTGAGGCTATCCCAGTCAGCTAAAGCGGAGTGCTAAGGGGGGGTACAGGTACGTTGGATGGCTGGCGCTGGTAACAAGTGGAAACGCAACGACGTTAATTTTAGCCGACGTGGTACCGTTCTTTAAATTAAAATCAGGCTGACCAGGATGATGAGCAGCCGTGAGACCAAAATAGTACGGAGCCATGGCGGCTGGCCCCTTTGATGTTCGTCGTGGAATTTTCAAGTGGTAATAAGGGAGAAACGAGGCGAAGAAATGTAAGAAAAAGTGCGGCGGTGGTGAATGTAAATGGTGAAACCCAAACCATTCTATTATCGAGGTACGCACTGCCCTACCATCGTTGCAACGTAGCTGTTTCAAGCTGTTGTATAGATAACGAAATCACCAAAGTGAATCAGGCTATAAGCCGGACACCGGGGCTTGCGGTGAGTCGGCTTGCCCTGACGGCGCCTACAGGTTAGTGACAGGTCGGCCATTTATCTGAAGCGCACAATGTGGTGGCCGCTAAGCCACGAAATCTGGCATCTCAGCTATACCGTCTATCAAATCGTCCGTAGGAATCCGATAGGATACTTACAATGCACTATTCTAGTTGCCCGGACCCCACAAAGAAGTACGGCGTTTAATGAAGCAACACGACAGGTTTAGAGGGGAGGTTTTGCCTCATAAGTATCTAGGGAAAAACTTTCCGGCTGCGGTTTCGAATTAAACAGAATAGCGCGGGCTTCTTGGTATATAAATTTGATAACCAAGGTTCCTGGGAGCAGGCGCTGTGTCGAATAAATGGCGGAGTAATCAACAGAATCGACAAGTCGGGGTTAGCGGAGGTTAGCCATTGGCAGCAAATCTTGTCAGGTAGGAGCTATTCGACCAAAGGACTCGCGGTTGACTATCACCACCAAGGGCGGGGACCTACTTCAAATAGGACGACCATGCGGTTCTCGCTCCTGACTAGCAAGGCCAGGTAGGTCTTGACCTGTAGCATGGAAATGGCCTCGTTGACAACGATGTCCCGGATATCGGCCCGGTCGATAAA
>JANBPT010001182.1:0-12872 GCA_027575765.1 Tieghemiomyces parasiticus | reverse complement strand
CTACCGCTCACCCGATCCCGTTCCCTGCTGTATCCGATCGACGACCGCACGGTGCCCTTGCAGCATCCGGACCGCCCCCACCCTTGCCCTGAGGCACTGTTCGATTGTACCCGCTGCATCCGCAGTATCAGCCCTTGCTCTAGAAAGGGGATTATCTGTACCAAGCGCGAGTCCCAGCCCTCTGCACCCCGTCTCCCAGGATTTCAGGCGCCGCCCCCGACTATTCTAATACCCGCTGTCTTGGTAGCGTGGTGTTTGTCAAACCTTGCCATCCCTCTTCCTCTCTCTCTCTCTCTCCACCACACCGCAAGTCTTGGGTTGAGTCCCCGCTGATACCGACCTATAGGTATCGCCCGTTTCTCTCGCGTGTCAGTCTCCTTTGATTCTGAGACGTTCACCTTGCTTCCTAACCCCGGTCTTTGTGCACTTTGCCTTAGGAGCCGCGTTATACATTGTGGACTGTAGCCTGGCCATTCACCCCTTATTCCCGGCACTCCCCCCTCCTTTATCTCTCCGTGTTCGCTGACCCCGTAGCTTCCCATTTCTTCACCTTTTGCCGTGTAGGCGTGTAGATACCCCTTCCCCCGTCTAATTTCTACCCAGCGATTCACCCACAGCATGGCGGCTGCCAAACGAAAGCAGGTCAAGAATGCCTGCACCAACTGCCAGCGGGCGTGCAAGAAGTGCGACGACGGCCGGCCTTGCGGGCGCTGTGTCAAGTACGGCCTCGAATCCAGCTGTCACAACTCCGCTCGTAAGGAGCGCAAGAAGGGCGTCAAGCGCGGTCCGTACAAGCGCCGCCAGGGTAAGGCCGGGTCCGACCGGCGGGCCAGCGTGTCCAGTGACGGCACCATTGTCTCACTGGGTCCATCCACCGACCTGGCCACCCCGAGTACCTCCCCGGACGTGGGCGACCCCCTAAGTAGTGGTGGGTATCCCGGCCCAGCCCGACCCTCCACCTATGCTGCAGGCCTGGATTCAGGGCTCATCACCCCCGACGAGGTTCTAGCCGGTGGGGACGCAGATGACTCCAAGCTCACCATTCTCTCCGAGCTGTGCAGTGCCGTGCTCGACACTGACCCGGTCGCCTCCACAGCCATGATCACCGCTTCCTCCGATCTGCCACCGGGCTCGCGTTCCGCCTCACCCACCAACCGGCTTACCACGCAAATGTACGATGTGCACCTCCAGAGCCCACTCTACCCGACCGCCAACTCAACCCTGCCGCGCCTCATCCCTTCACCCTCGGCCGTGCGGTCCTCTGTGGCCCACCCGCACGCCTCCGCGCGGCCTCTAGGCCTATCTTCTGCGGCCAAGTCGTCCCGGCGACGTTCGCACACTGTTGGTGCTAGCGGCAGGTTCAGCCCCGACCTAGGCCCCTCGGTGCTCGCCCCTGACACCGCCGTCACGGGTCCATCGCCGCCACGGGTCCCTCAGCTTCCGCTGGCCCCCTTGACCCGGCGGTCGCCCACAGGACTACGGTCGTCTCGCTCGGCCTCAGCCATCCGTCCGGCCTACCAGGCTCACGCCGCCCACCGGCACTACGCTCGCCTACCCCCGCCGCCTCCTCTGGTCCTGCACCACCACCCTCACCCGCCACCGACGACTTCGCCCTACCATCACCGTCCACCTGGTCATCACGCTGGCACCACTCCTTATCCACCGCCCCTCTCCGTGACATCGGACTCGTATGACCCGGCCTGGGAAGCAGCCGCTCCGCCCCGCCTGCGTAAGATTTCAGCCGCGGCTGCCTACCCCCGCCTGACCTCGCCGGACACGTGCTCCAACGAGGAGCAGCCCTCCTCGCACAAGCGCCAGCGATCCTTCTCCTTCCACGCGCCAGGCCCACCGTCGATGCTCCCGCGTTCCCCTCCCCGCATGGCCCGCTTCTCCGACCCCAACCTACGAATGTCATCGTCTACTACGGGCGACCCCAGTAGACCAGGAGGCTACCCCGGGTTGCCACCGGCCCATCATGGGGTGACCACGCCGCCCCTACTGGCAACCTCCTCGCTGCCGTCTAGCACCGGTTCACCAGGGTCGGCTACCCCACACGCCCAGCGCGCCGACCCGTTCTCCCCGAATGGTAGCAGTGGGGGAGGTGTTCAGCTGCCCTCTCCGTTGCCCACTCCTGTGTCAGGGTCTTTCGCCCACGACAAGCACCCCGTACGCCTGGCGGAGTACCGGACTGGGCTTCCTGGACACCACCTCAGCTACCATCAGGGTTCATCCCCGGTACGTGGCCAGGTTGCCACTGCAACCACCGGGTCCCCAGTTGTCCTGCCACCGCTGAAGGAATCCCTTCTAGCCTTACGCCATGACGCCCATGGCGCGGGTAGCGAGCCACACACACCAACTTCGGCCTACCACCCTTCTCCGCAGCACCGGGTGGGAGGTCCAGGCGGTTCCCTATCGAATTACTCCAGTCCACACATCCACCGGTTTCCCGACTCACCCTCGTCTGGTGAGCAGGAGGATGGAGAGCCGACCGCGGGAGACACTCGGCAACTGCCCCACGCCAACTCGCTGCCTGGGTTCCGGATACACAAGCGGCCGGCCCTGACCATCCGAACCCCTGGCCACCACGATCCGTCGTCTCCGGTGCCACAGGTCTATGGCGGTGGTGATGGTGGTGGTAACTTGCAGAGCAAGAGCAGTGGTGGTGTTCGCGATTGAGATATTGGACCAGTTGGCCGGGGTGCACCAACCAAATAGAACAAATATACTTTTGCAATGTAGGCCTCACCTCCCATTTACCACACTTTTGCCACATACTTGACATGTCACTGTCCTTCGATCCCTCTCCACTTATCACACACTCTGTTAATATTGTATCCCGTCATGTACGTGGTAGTTTGCATATCACATTCCTATTTCAAAAGCTTTACCATTTCTATCCTGTATCATTTTATTGTTGTATCTGATAATAGTAATGAAGTCGTATATACAGTCTACGGTTGGAGAGCGATTCTCTGGTTTTTTTTGTCTACATGAACCCCACTACTCTCTTGTACCCAGACCCGCCCAGATCCCTTTCTCTAGTTCTCCCTCTAGGGACTCATACGATTCGCTTTTAATACCAGCCGGGGCATTCGCCGTTGAATTTGTTGTTTTATATGGTGTGAAGATGGTATGGATAATCGGCATTGTGCTGTGGAATGTAATGTACCATTCTCGAGTGTCGCCCCCCCCCGTGCTCCCGACTTGCTGGATATCTCTGATCCTTGTAAAGAACAGCAAGTAGAATATTGGATACCAGGTGGTGGACTTTCAACCCTGTTCTGTGCCTTTGGGTCTCGCTAACTGATTGGAAAGTGCTAATGTAGTTAGCTATTAGCCAGGGCATTCTGACCCACGCCACCCACCACAGTTCCTAGGCCATCACGTTTTTTTATTTTATTTTTTAGCCCTGGCACCCTCTACCCGCCCTCCCTCTCCCTTCAGCCTAAAATCCCCCCCTCTGGAGAGTGGCCGCCCTGCGATCTCCGCCACATGTGATGCCTCAGTTCAGCCAGCCGCTGCTAGCCATTCCGACCATCCCTTTGACGATCTGAATTCACGCATCTGACGGCACCCAAGTTTCTCATCCTCCTCATCCCCATTTCCCAGGCCTCATCTCATCTTCCCCTCCATATCTCCACTCCCTCCCTATCTCTCTCTCTCTCTCCACTCCACATCCTTCGTTCACTATGATCACCCGCCAGAGCGATTTGATTCTTAACCTCGATCTGGCCTCCGCGGCCGAGGATCTGGCCGGGGTTGTCCCCGCTGCCGCCGGCGTCACCCCTGCGACCGATTTGCAGTCCACGCTGGTCAGCTCCAACGGTTCAGCCACCGTTATCCGCCCGCTAGTGTTCTTTGCCGTCCTTGAACACTACCTCCGCCGCAATGAAAACCAGGACCGCGTCATTGGTACTTTGCTCGGAACGCCGTCCGATAAGGGCATCGAAATTACGAACTGCTTCCCGGTGCCTCACTACGAGACTGAGGATCAGGTAGGTTAGAGCCCCTCCCCCCAGATTGCAAACCCCCGGCCCGGCTGGAAGTGGATGGTGGGATAGAGAAAGAATGGGAGAGCAGGGTAGCGCCCCACTGATATCTGTATCCTTTTATCAACGCTCTAACGTCCCCTCCCCCACTCCCATCTGTTGCCCGCCATGGTAAATTCATCATCTCCTTACGTATCCATTGCTCGCTCGCAGGTCGAGGTCGATATGGAGCATCACCACAACATGCTCGAGCTCCACCAACGTGTCAACCCCAACGAGGTCATTGTGGGCTGGTACGCCACGGGCAACTCGCTCAACTCGTACTCGGCGCTCATTCAGGACTATTATAACCGTGAAGTTGGGGTGGGTAACGCCGTGCACCTAGTGCTAGACACGGGCCTCACGGGCGATTCGCTCGGGGTGCGCACGTTCGTCAGCAGCCCTGTGGGCACACTGTCCAAGCCCGAAAACTGCATGTTTGTCCCCGTGCCCTTCACGGTCAAGTTTAACGAGACTGACACGAACGGGTTGGAACTCGTCAGTTCGGCCAAGGAGGAGCAGCCGGCGCCGGCCAACCAAGCCGCGGCGGCCCCCCACCACCTCCTGGGCGATATGGCCGGGCTGGAACAGGCCCTGATCAAGCTGCAGGCCATGCTGGCCCGTGTTGCCGCCTACGTCCATAAGGTGGTCGATGGCGATACCCCGGCTAACGGTGTCGTCGGTCGTTACCTCATGGACTTGCTCGCCGCTACTCCCAAGATCGAGGCCGCCAGCTTCGAAAAGATGTTCAACAGCCACCTCCAGGACTTGCTCATGGTCGTTTACCTGTCAGACCTGACCCGTACCCAGCTCAGTGTGGCCGATCGTCTCCAAAAGTTGGTGTAGTAGTACTGGTGGTAGTAGTAGTGGCATAAGCGGTAGTGGTCTTGTATTCATGGGTTTGTTTGGGCGGGGGTATATTTTTTTTTCTCCTTCTCCCGTTCCTCCTAGCTTTTGATCACATTCGTTCGAGAGTGACCTCAATAGCGGAAAGAGCATATGTAGGCGAGTGAGAGGGGGGAGGGAAGAGGAGGTATCATACCGAAACTTATCGTCCCTCAGTCTCCAATTGACAGCATTCTTCTTTTCATTCACTTTCTGATGTACTAGGCAATGAAAAAAACACACACATACACACACAAATCCATGCATTTTTTAATTGGCATGTTCAACGGCATCCTTAAGAATATGTCACCCATACTTGATATTTAACATGTAGTATTTTGAGGGAACCTGACAGCATCGGCGAGGATGGTTGGATTATTAGGCTAGCTGGCCGAGTGGCCTCCAAGGCCTGATACGATATATATATATATACATGTATATCCGAAGGTGGTATTATGAGCGAATGGAGGAGACCGGCTGAACGTACTGGTGTCGAAATCAGATAATCGCAGGCCCTAAAGCTTGAGGATGATTTAAACCATCTGCAGAATCAATTGATGTACAAAAATATGGGGAGTCTTACAACAGTCCATGAAGGAAAAAAAGTATACTAATGCCTTCTACCAGAATCGAACTGATGACCTTGTGCTTACTAGGCACACGCTCTGCCAACTGAGCCAAGAAGGCGATATTTTCTGGTGCACGTCGTTTGTTATACAAATTTGTATATTACTTAATTTAGGCATAGATCTGGAAGTTGCTTTAATGCTTTTCAGTTTTACTCTAGCATTTATATGTGCGTAATGAGCCATCTTAGATAATCTTAAGCTATTTTTATTCTTTACATGTCTGTGCTTGAGATAGTTTTTGTCTTTTAGCACTGCCGCGGGTTTCCCCTCGGTCACGCTTTTACACACGCGGAGGAGCTCTTTTGCCAACGTATCTTGATCTGAATACAGTATTGGGTGCGATATAGTAACGTTGAGAGCTTTACATTCTTTGTCATAGTGTCGCTCCCGGTTTTTTTGTTGTCGCCACTCGGCTGTCAATCCACCGCGTTACTCGCACATAGACGGGCGGAGGATGCAGCCATCCATGCCTCCCTGGCATGGCTGGCTGCGAGTGACTGGCCGATCCCACTGCATGGACTGTTCATCTCAGCCCCAGCTTTGCATTTCCTATATCCTCCTCCCTAGCCTTCACTTTGTATCTGTGCCCCCACATAGTTTGAATACACACTACCAGACCCGCCTCTCACCTGCCCTGACACTTTGTGCTCTTGCATTGCTCCCACCACTTTTACTCCGGTTTACTCGGACACGCTCATGATTTAGCGCCCCTCCCACCATCACTGCTCATCTCAAGCCTCGGGTTTCATACCACCCATCGTCCAGCCACTCCAACTTAACACATCGTCACAACAGCTACCGCCATACATACCTCCCAACTCCGCTGCCCCCCTCCCATCTTCCCAACTAAGGCCCATCTAGCACCATGGATTCCATCTCCATGTGGGACGTGAAGGACATGTTCACGAAGGTGTAAGTACCAGTAGGCCGAACCGTCTACGGTTCTCGCGTACGCTTTCGTCCAACCTTGGGGCGTTTCGGTCCAGATGGGCCTGCATTCGCCTCATCGTTATCTTTGAGCCGTTGGATATGTCCTGAAAGAGACCGTCTAAGCGAGTTATCTTTCTAGCACGAGATAGTTGCGGCTGAGCAAAGCCCACCATATCAATGTACAGCCCCTCTTTATACCTTGGCCATGATATTTTACTAATTAGACTCCCCACCACTTCCTTCTCCATTTATGCATGGTACCAACTGCCTTGGTCGGATACCTCGCCAGGAAAAACGTCGTGATGAATTACACCGAGATGGAAGTTAAAGTAAACGAGGCCACCAATGGCGATGCCTGGGGGGCCTCCAGTACCCTGATGAAGGACATCTCTTCGGCAACCCACAACTTGTGAGTGTAACAAAATCCTGCTTAACTGGACGATGAGACCCACGAAGCTTCTGACCAAACCCAAGTGCTGTCACTGACCAGTTGGCACACTCTCGCTTCCCACTCCCCCTTCCTTTGAAATCAACCGCCAGCCAACATTTCAACGAAATCATGCCCTGCATCTACAAGCGTTTCACCGAGAGTGAGGCTCACCAGTGGCGCCAAATTTACAAGGCTCTGACCCTCCTCGAGTACCTGGTTAAAAACGGGTCGGAGCGGGTAGTGGACGATATTAAGGGCCACCTTTCAACGATCAAGATGCTACGTAGCTTCCACTACGTCGACGAGCAGGGCAAGGATCAGGGTATTAACGTGCGTCAGCGTTCCAAGGAGCTGACGGACCTGGTCCAGAACTCCGCCCGCGTGCGCGAGGAACGGGCCAAGGCTAAGGCCAACCGACACAAGTATACCGGTGTGAGCTCGACCAGCGGACGTTACGGTGGGTTCGGTAGCAACAGCGCCGGTAGCAGTTCGTATAACGGTAAGCACGTGCTCTCTCCTCTCCTAAACCATACAGGGGTGATAGGATAATTCAAATTTAAACGAAAAAGCATCATCAAGGCAACCCACCTTCCCTAGCAGGGGTTGTCATGCTTCACCAATCTGTGTATCTACCCTGTTTTGGAACAAGTCAGGTCTACCCATTTACACTCAGCATTATCTTTCCCTTTATCTTGGTGTTGCCCTCCCCCCATGGCTCACCCCTTACCACCCCTCCTATAATCCGCAGACTTCCAAAACTCCTCACGTTATGATGAGGATGACTATCAGCGTAGCGTTTCCTCCCGCACCTCCCCCACATCGCGGGATACTCCTTCGTCAACCTCCAGCCGTGCCCCCCGGACACGAACTAACGGCGAGACGAGCCGTCAGCGTGCTGTCAGCCCCCCACTGCCCCCGGAGCCCCAGCCCGACCTTTTGTCATTGGACGACGATTTTACCGACTCTCCTGCCGCCCACACCGTAGCCCCCACGTCTGTGTCCACCGCCCTGACCCCCTCGTTTGCCATGGGTAGCGCCACCCTGGCTGACGACGACTGGGGCGATTTTCAGTCGACGGAGCCTGCCCCGACAACTACAGCTACTTTTACCGGAGCGAGGGCCTCGCAGCATGCCCCCGTGGGGTCCCACCGCCTGCCAGGCGACCGGCCCCCCGCTGATCTGCTCGCCCAAGGTATGGATCTCCTCAGTATGGGCGATGGTGGTGGTGCGGGAGCACCCCCTGCCACGGCCGGGTTCGGCTCTTTTGTCACCCCCTCCGTCGCACCCATCACCCGTAGCGGCTCCAGCCCCAATATCGCCGGGCTGCGTAACGGCACCCAGATGGCCACCGCCGTTGCCGACGGCCAAGGGGTATCGCCCAAGAACGACATTTGGAGTGCCAACTCCAGCCTTGTGTCCCTCGACCTACTTGGATCCAACAAGAAAACTACCAAGGGCCCGGCCAAGCAGTCCATGCATTCCCTGGCGACGATGCAAGCCAAGAACCGGCTTGAAGGGAACACCGCGTCTCCGGCACGTACCCCCGTCGCCGGCTTATCGGGCTGGCCTGCCGCTGCTGCCGGATCGGCTTCGTCGCACGTCGCCAAACCGGCTGCCAACCCGCTCTCCAAGAACGACCTTGACCTGTTCTTGTAAATCATGTGCCAGTGGAGCTACGATCTCCTGCTTTTCGTTGCATCGTGCCCAGGTCGTATGCGACAGATACCGATAGCGCCTGGTCTTGTCCTCCGCTTTCTCGTCATGTTCATTATACTCAATCTAGCTTTTCTTTGGTGTAGCCTTTACCGTGTCTATCTTTGCCAGTTTCCTTAACCTCGGGCTGGATTAAATTATCCCGTGTGGTTATCACTATAAAGTGTTCTCTGTAGTCATTTTGTAGGGAGATAGTCTGGGTATTTTATGATTTATCTTGAGGAACAATTCAACTGATCAGGGGAATGGCTGAAAATCGAAAGTAGTATACTAATGACCGATTGGGGGGGGGGAAAAACGAATTCAAAAATTCGGCCGGTTTAGCGACGCGAGGCGCATATGTTTGGTTGGAAATGTTTATTAGACAGTAACCGCCCGACTTGTTCAACAGTTTTTTTAAAAAAACTGGTTCCGGCGGTAGCCCTACTCCGTTATCGGCCGCAGGGTCCGCTTAACGCGGGCCAGTACCTTGGCCACGCGGTCGTGGAGTACCTCGTCGCTTGCCTGCGCAGTGAGGGTCCGTAGGTCGACGATCGCCTTGGCCTCATCAACCATCAGTTGTAGGGCGACGATGGTACCGTCGTTACCAGATAGCCCCGTGGCGGGTTTTGTAATGTCTTTCATATCTGTGGAGGTGGCGGGCTCGGCTGGGTCAGTTCCTTCATCTTCTTCTTGCTCAGCCGTCCCGTCCGCACTCGTTTCGGGGGTGCCAGTTGTCTTCTTTTCCGTTTCCGCCGCCGAGGTCGGCGTAGTATCGACCCGGCCGAAAGTGAGGGCAGGTTCCAGCGCGTGTCTTTCCGCGGCTGTGAGAGGTATGGCCGGGCCGAACTGGCGGGCCAGGAAGCGAGCGAGGAGGTTGACGTGGTCACTGGTAAGCGTCGAGTCGAACGGACCCACCAGAGTATCCTCCTCGGCCGGACCCTCGTCATCGGCAGGACCATGCGGGTGATGATTGTGGCCGCACGTAGACTTGGTCATCTTGACCGATGCCGGACTACACTCGATGTTGAGGATGACGGCCACAACGGAATCGGCTACCATATCGTTGACATGGTTGCCCGACCACTCGAGTTCCACCACGCCCAGGTCACCACGGTACACCACATCGACGGCGTTGTAAATCCGGAATACGTTAGCCTCAATACTGTCGCTCGGCGAGGTAGAAGTCGTGTTGGCTTCGACCTCGGTATCCTGTATCTCCTCCTCTCCGGCTTCGGACTTTATCTGGAGTTTACGGTAGGATGCGCTCGCCGCGAAGTGGTGGACATCCTGGACACGGGCGATCGGATTGATCTCGACGCCCACTCCATCTACCATGCCAAACATTTGGTTTAGGTGATAACGGAGGAGCGATCGAGTGCCGTGGTAGGGCACCGCCTGGCGCTGGAGGATCTCGGCGGCGTACAGCCCTGTGAACTCGGCTACCTGCGTATCGTCCATGATGTGGTACTGGTAATCTTTGGCCACAAGGATCCCGTCAAGATAGGGTGTGGCTGAACCATTGGACACCGGGTGGGATCCTGCCGTGAGTCCAGCCTGGCCCTTCTCGGTCACCGCCAGACCCATGCCACCCGTCGGCTCAGTCTCCGCCCCAGTCTTGGCTGCTGTTGTTGCAACCTCGGCGCCCGACGGACCGTAGCCCTCCACGAACTCGGCCGTATGCACCGCCAGCTGGCCCGTAACGCGGGCAATCTTCTCACCCTTAAATAGGAGCTCGACGGTCTCGCAGTTACGCGGTGTGTAGACTTTTGTCTTGAGGTCGTGATCGGCGAAGTGGTCCTGGAGGGCCGACCGCAGCCGACCCATGTTGTTGGTTTCTCCGTGAACGAGGACCACGTGTGGCGCTTTGACCTCATAGATGAACTGGCTGTTTTGTGTGTAGTCCACGTGAGCCGAAAAGGAGATGGACCCGATTGTGAGGCGGACCGGCAGGGTCCCGCCTCCAATGGCCTCGATCTCGGTGGGTTCGTTGAGGATGCGGCGAGCCAAAGTGCCTTCGACCGAGTAACCCGTGATGAGGATGCCGTTGCGTTTGTCGGTGCACCACCGTTCAAACAATTGACGCGAGAGGCCGTTCTGATGGCGGAGAGGAGGGGGGGGAATTGAGTGGGAAGAGAGTAAAAAGTAGGGAGTTAGACGCATTACAAGTCGGATGTGCGCCAATGGAAGAACTCTCTACCTAGTCAGGGTCAGCTCCAATGTTCACCCTTCCTGCCTAATCGCCGTGCGCGGATGAGGGCTACCGACGTGATTCCCCTCATCCGACCCAATGCTCCCTGATTCCAGTGCGCGATAATTCGCGGGGTCGCTTTATTTACCTGAAGCATTCCGGGGCTGGCCACCATGACGCAGGGCCCGACGTCCTCAAACTGGGCCATCCCACGCAGGTTGGAGATGTGTTTAAATACGAAAGGATTGGAGACAGCGAACTGGCGGCGGATATGTTCGTTCATCATGTTGATGTAAGTCTGGTAGATAGCCATGCACTTCTTGGCGAGAGCAGAGGCGTAATAGATCGGAATGGAGTCGAGTTCCGGGTGGGCCTCCCAATACTCATCGAG
Source organism: Tieghemiomyces parasiticus (assembly GCA_027575765.1). Classification (NCBI taxonomy): domain Eukaryota; kingdom Fungi; phylum Kickxellomycota; class Dimargaritomycetes; order Dimargaritales; family Dimargaritaceae; genus Tieghemiomyces; species Tieghemiomyces parasiticus. The sequence continues at coordinate 1,696 of JANBPT010001182.1, read as the reverse complement.
GATAAGGAGCAGTTCCTGGGCACGTCCGAGGGCGAACACTGGGATGAGGCAACGGCCTCCGCGCTGCACAATCTGATGGGTCTGGGTTGTAAACCGGGCTTCCCGTTCCAGGCGAGGCTCATGGCTCTGGACACCGTAGGTGGACTCGCAAATCAGCACATCAATGGGCACGCCGGGGTTCTCGGCAGCCATCAGGTGACGGTCCTCCTCGCGCGAGTAGTCCCCCGTGTAGAGTAGCTTGACACCTGCAATCTCAATGAGGAACATGGCAGCGCCTAGCACGTGGCCGGCGTTAAAGGCCGAGAACCGTACACCATCTACCTCGATGACCTGGTGGTAGTCAATGGCCTCGATCCGGTCGAAGCTCCGGCGGAGGTCCTCCTCATTGTACAGCTGCTCCTCGGCCGACACATTGCTAACCCGCACGTAGTCTCCCAGCAGCCATTTGTAGATGGCCTTGGTGGGGTGAGTCATGAAGGTTCGACCGCGGAAGGCCGTCTTTTCCATAAAATACGGGACAGCCCCCGCGTGGTCTAGATGGAAGTGAGTGACCAGGAGGATGTCAATCTCAGCTGGGTCGATCATATCAAAGAACGGAAGGGCACCAATGCCGTTGAATGCCGGGTGGACGCCAGCATCGAGCTGAAGAGGAAGCCGTGCGGAGAACGGGGATGATATATAGCGAAGGTGGTGGACCGTTAGTAGGGGGTCACTCGAGCGTCAATACCAGTACATACGGTTCGAGACCAATGGGAAGGGTCGCTTGGACGGCGCCAACGGGGGTTGCGACGCCTGTGGCATTACCCTCGGCACGCCCAGTCGCTGGTAGCGCCGAGTAGATGCGAGTCTTACCATGATCTTCTTGTTCTTGTATTCGATCACGATACACGAGCGGCCGACCTCGCTACCAGCGCCCAGCGGGGTGATGCGCAGGATGCTGGACTCGCTGGCCCCCTCAGGCTTGCGCTTGCCGCTCATGATTAAGGGGCGCGAAAGGAACGAAGCTTGGAAGCGGATGCGTGAGCTGGGCGGGGTGTGCGGATGAAGAGTAGCAAACGGCAATGTATGCGCAGAAACAAGCGCAAAGAATAGTGACTTCCACAGTTACGAGGAAGCAGTTGTAACGTGTGCCGTATCAAGCTATAGGCGACGGTAGCGGACGCACGGTGTGTCTTGTGTCCTCCTGGCGCCCTGTGTAACGAGCGTCTTGTGCACTTCGTGGCCTGCTATGGTGGTAAGGCCATTGGGAGTCTGGCCTGGGTACATCACGGTTGACAGCCAGGTGTTAATGCGTTCTGGGGTCAGCACACGCGGCGCAGTCCCAGGTCTTGGTGCCGACGGGCCCTTGCGTGGGCTCTAAATCCAACCACCAGCCCCATGCTTGAGCGGGACCAGGTTTGGAGGGCAGGTGGCCATCTAGGGCGGTGGATTATGTGAGCGTCGAGCAGTATGGTGTATGCGGGCCAAACCGTGAGCACAGCTCCCATTCCCCGGCTCTGGGGCCTGCGGGGAAGGACGGGGTGGCCTGTGGTGTTTGTGCGGGCGGGAGTGGGAGCGGCAGCCACCAGCCCAACCCACTGATGAGCGGGATCAAGGGGAGGACGAGTTAGTGTGTGAATGGCCAAGGATAAGGCGGCAGGAGAGAGGAGGCGAGGCTTGATTCGCGTGCGAAGGCGCGCGCGCTAACTTTTTTTTT
>JANBPT010001181.1:0-12876 GCA_027575765.1 Tieghemiomyces parasiticus | reverse complement strand
GCCAGGCTTTATAATGGCCATAGTGAATCGGATACCCTTTTGAGGTTATTGAGCCGCAGATATGGGGTGCGGTAATAGTGGTACATTCGGACCGAAAAACAAGGTAGGGTCGCCTATTATCCTCAATATTTAGCAAGTTACACAGAGCTCGTCGCTTACAAGTTTGCAAAACGACGTGGGGTTTATGAAGTCAAACAATAAAGGTGTGCCGGGGTTAGAGTTTCTTCGGAGGCTCGTTTTTATTACTGGGGATTGGGCGGCGGCGAGGCATGGTTTGCGAAATGCATACTAGCACGCTTGTCTGATTAGGAGGCTTTAGTAGTGGGGGAGGTTATGGTAAGTGCGGCAGGTAAACTGTCCCTTGTTTCTATGGTTTACTGGTGAAAGGGTGGATTTCTAATCAAGGACACTGGGGCCTCATGTATCTCGTGAGATCCCTCGACCGCACTTCCTTTTTCAAAAAATAGACCAATGTGCTCCACAGCATTGTGGTTGGCCATACAATTGTGGCTGTGAGTACTCTGGCTCCTCATCAACCCAAGTCAGTAATAAACAGTGAGGTGAGAGCATACCATTCAGCGAACACTGGGGCGGTAGCTGAACAGAACCTGTGTGTAGTGGATTTCATACGAATTCTCTTTGTTGGATATATAAGGCGGACCCACTAGGATAGAGCGATTCTCAATAATCGGGCTAGCGTTTACAAGTTCAGTCTTTCTCTGTCTGTGCCCCAGGGCCGCATCATTCCACTTCTGCCTATTTAATCGGCTGGTCTGCCGACCCCTTACAGCCTAGAGGTCTAAGACAAACATATCTGTTGTGAGCCACTTCTTTCAATTAGACAGGAAAAAATACAATCTGCACGCCTCACTAGCCTAAGCTGATGGGTTTGGTAGGAATTGGACACAGTAGCTGCCGACTAGATGGCTTTACACGTTATTTAGCCGGGCAGATGATCTGAATTCTAGCCCCTCTTACAGCGCTAACGTATGTGTATATGACCGGACACCGGAAGCAGAAACCCGGACGATCGTCCACGTGGCTCGTTTCTAGGCTGGTTGAGTTATTTTCGTTAGCCATACTTGACCTCCCTTCACTCTGTCTTCTACCCACTTGGACCCCACCCCATGGCTACCCTGGTCAGGAATCCGTTCAGATATCCTTGAACATATGAAGACGTGTTGTAGATAATCTCGGCTAAGTCAATGACATGGGTAAAACTGACCCAATGGAGTAACTAGTTATAATTCGACTATGGTTGACGGCTTAAAATGGATGGGGTTGGAGAGAAAATCGGGTGGAAGTCCAAAAAAAAATCATTTCCCGACGGGGGTTGCAAACCTAACAATGTGGCATCAGGTTGGCGTCCATCCCGACCTGATACCCTGATAGTAAAGCCATGAAACCTGGCCGTCGATGGTCACCTGGCCATAACGTAAGCCGTTTGTTCCGGGTAGGATGATCTTCCCACTGTTGGGATTCTGGCCGTGTCGTGCAAACCTTAGCAAGTAAACCGTGGAAAGAATGATAAATAACAGGGAGGCGGTCCGGCAATAGGGAGTCGACAGACCAGTAGTTAACCTTGCGATGAAACACCGCGGCCCCTCGTGATAAAGAGAGCCTCCCCCCCAGGGCCGTTCGAACAGGTATGGAGAAAATATGCAGGTGGGCAGAGCAAGCGTCTGTATCTGGCTATGGCGGATATTCGTTAGGGATGGGTAAATGGAAGTGGATGTCGGGCAGCTGGCGGATTGTCGAGTCAAGTGATGTGCAGTACGCTAGTTAAGGGATGTACTAAACGCTAAAGCTCAGCTCACACTCCATTTGCACCGCGCCTCACTAGCCAGTGTAGGAGTAGGACAATCGGCGGCCTTATTACTGTTAGACAATTACCCCACTCCCCCCAATCCCTAGCAAGCTTATTTTGGTCGCCCCTTCGAACCCCAGGGCAAATGTCCAGAAATGGCAACCGTGACATGTAATACGGAGCCGGATGAGAGAGGTTTTACAGAAGCCGAAGAGCCGTTCGTGAAACACCGGACGACAGTAGCAGGATGACCCAAGTGACGCGAAACTATGGTAACAATACATTGACCAGACTGTGAGATAAGCATGGTTTATCAGGGGTATTAATCCTTGTATGTACACAGATAGTGGAAGAAAATAAACGGCGAGCAGAGCGGGGGGTATAAGATGGCGAGAGGTAGGACGTGGGCCGAGATAATAGGGAGGCAACTCCTAAGAAACGCAAAAGGCTATACGCAGTGGCGCAGGTAGAGAGGGTCGATACGTTGTAATAGTAACTGTGGTGGTGTTAATAGGAATATCAGCAATGCAGTGGGTGAGGGGGGCGTGGAAGGATGTAGAAGATATCAGCGGTAAGGACAAATGATGGCCAACTGAGGTCAGAGAGCAAACGTGTGGACGGGGGAAGTATTGGTACAGGCGAAGGTCCGGGGTTCCTGGAGGAGCGAACGTAGAGAGGGGAGGGTGGTTTGGGTACGACGGAACAGGCCACAATCAGATCTAATCAGCAAAATATTGTTGCTCGGCGTACTTGAGGAAATGATCCTGAACGGACCGGCTGAGCATCTTGAGTATCTCTCTAAAGGCGGCCTCAAAAATTGCTGGGTGAGTGGTGTACTTGGACTCCCGTACTACCTGCTCGCGAATCTGTTGGGGGATATTGAGCTCGTCAGGCGAGTAGGCCGAGAAGAATCGACCCACACAGTGGTCAATTTCCCGGCGAAACGGCTGGCGACGTGGGCCGGACGTGGTGGAAGACATGGAGGTCCCGCGGGCGGGCAGATCGGTGTCGGAGTAGCTGGGCTTCTCAGCCAAGGCCTTGAGGTGGGCAAGTGGTGACTTGCTGCGCTCGGCGGCGGACGATTTGCGGGAGGATACGTTGGACGAACGTGGGCTAATGGAGTACTCGCTGTCCGAGTCCGCCAGGTCACCGTCCACATCCGGGGTGAGAGCGGTCTCGAGGGCCACCAAGAAGGGTGGCCGCGCCATCGACAGCCGGTCGTTGCTCAGTTCACCCAGGTAGATCCGGGCCTGGACAGTAATTCCGACCTTAGTGGGTCGCGTGCGGTCGATGTCGAAGCTATCGTGCACGAGGGAGGCACTCGAGTTGTTACGCCTGCCATCTTTGCCGAGCGCGTGTTCGAGGGACGGCGGGCGTGGGTTGAACGGGACCATCTCCTGCTCGGCAAGAGCGAAGTGGGGTAGCTCCTGCGACGTGGGGTAGTAGTCTAGGGCCGGGGAGAGGTCCTGGAGGTCCCGGTTAAGCGTGGACCAACGGGCACAGTACACAATGTACCACTCGTAAAAATTCAGGTTCTCTACGCTGTGTTCCCGCGTGAGCAGGAACCGGCGGAAGTTGGGAAGGGACACGACGCCCTGTGTGCAGCCGCAGAGGATATCTTCCAGCCGGATACGACGCGGTACGCTCGGTAGGGGCTTATCCACCGACGCCCGGGGGGACTTCCTCTGTTTGTCGCCTAGGTTACGGATAAGGGACATCATGTCGAAGGGGTATGGTATAGAAGCAGGAAGAGAAGAGGGTCGGGCGGACAGGGTCGACGCGTGGGAGAGGGTAGAGACAGGCTCTACAAAGCAAGCAAGGGTGGAGTGGAAGCGTAGAGTCGGGCCGTTTAGTAATTAAAGGTCAGATACTATAGCCAGGATGAAGTGTAGTAAAGCAATTAGGTGTGACGTGTGAGGTTCAGAAATAAGTGGGCTAGTGCGAGGCGACCAACGAAAAACTAAATGGTGCAAAGAAACGGGTGAATGTAATACGACCGGTTGGGTGGCATGAAAAGGGTATAAAAAAAAATCTCCGGCCGAGCCCAGATGGGGGCGGATGGTCGGCATTTATACGCCGGGACTGCAGGGTCCCAGGCCGCGGGGGGTCATCTCCAGTCAACCCGACTGTATCCATGGGCAAGGGCGCCGCATAGTTTTCCAGCCAACCTTTTCGTTCTCTCGCTGCTCTCTCACTATTTTCCCCCACCTGTCATGGCTGGACGGCGGGGGGTGAAGGGCCGTAGCCCTTTATCCATCCACTTCTGAGCCCAGCCCATTCTGAGTTGACGTATATTAGAATGGGCGCAGGGCCGGGTGATCATTTACGCCGAACGGCAGTGGGGCGGTGGAAAGGGAATAGGCGTCTTTCTATAGAGGGACGTGACAACGAGGATTCGGGTCTTGTGCCAGACATCGCTAGAATAAAGAGGCTGGTGGGTAGCGGACGGTAGGCGGTAGCGAGGACGCCGGTCGGGGTACAGGTAAGTGGAAGTCGTGAAGCGCCTCCCAACGAAATAATGTCTGGGCTATTATGCTGAAGGGGAATGGCGGTGAGGCGAGCGTAGGGCATGAAAGGAGGGAGAGTGAGGCGGTATGATGCGGCAAAGGGGAACACGGGCGTTGGTGAAGGGTGACGGACAGAGGAGTAACCCATAAGGATCGACCATTCGTGCCGGATAAGGCTGCGAGGCAAAGGAGAGTGGGTGGGCGGCAAGTGCAATGGTGGGCAGTGAGTGGCCGTGGCTAGCGTAACGGTTGGCCGTGGCGGAGTTGCAAAAACCGATCGACACTAGAGCCGGCCCCGGGTTGGCTGACTTGCCAATGTGGAATGGTAGCAACGAGCACATTGTCCCTTACCGGTCCACAACCTCTCCACTGCCAGGTGTCAACGTTTCTCACTGGACAGCGTTGGTCGTCTGGCCGCTGGGTGAAACGTACTGTTGTGCAATGTGGGTGCTCAATCAACACCGAACCCTTGGTTGACTCGCCACCTGACTATCGACGATTTTCAGCTGGCCTACTTCCAGATGTTGACTGGACAGTCCGCAGCGACGCTAGCCGCTGGGAGTGCATGGCAGTTTGCGGAACACCTTCTACCTGGACAGGCGCCGCGGTGTGGCGCACCCCCTCCCCCATTCCTAGCTTTTTCGCCCATCGCGCCACGCTGCCGGAACTATATTGTGTCTTATCTGTTTGGGGCTACCTGGCATTCTTATCCAACTCTGACGTCTATTCCAAGCTGCCGAATGCACATCGAACTCATACCTATGACGACACAAAACGCCGATGGCCACGCGGATGAAGGGATTGCCCAACGACAGTCCAGGTTAGTGCTCCACCAGCTGCGGTCTTGATCAAACATGCCGCGGCAATCTGTTGAGACTTTGCTGGAAAAACCTACCATTACCCACCAATTTGTACGTGTACATCTTCATAACAGTTAACGTGGTAGACAGTGCGCGAAGAACAGGTGGGACTTGCCACAGCATGTTCCTGCGAACGAGCTGTGTTGCCGTTACTCCACCATGCTGGGCACTTCGACGACGGCCGCAATGGTCGATGGGAGATGGGGGCTGAGGGACAGAGCAGCTGGCTAAAGATTCTCACTGAGAGGACGCAGAGACAGCCTTCCCCTTCGCAGCTACAAAGTAAATGTGGAATTTTTGAACAAACCCCAGACGCCCACTTACGCAAACTCATGGTAGAAGTAGCGGAACCCCCCAATCGAGCGCCGGACGTTCCAAGTTCGTAGCGAATGACACTAGCCGCGGAAACTCGAATAAATTTCACCATTTCCCTTTCGATCACCCGTAACACCTAATAGTAGTGGGAGGTGGTCGGGGGGTGCGCGAATGGGGCCATGGTTACAATGAACCACGATAGACGCCATCCAATTGTAACCCCATTTCACTGCTTTACGGGCAGCAGCGCAAAACAGTTGTTGGTCGTTTAAGCGGGTTGGCCGTGTGGTCAGCTTTTTTTTTTTGGAAGTCGCACGAACTTATGAGAGGATGTGTGGGTTGCAATCCGCCACATCATTTTAACGCCAAGGCTGGCGCATGTGGTTATCAGAAAAGGAAGGGTGTGGGAACAGACGGATGGCCAAAAGACCACCGACCAACTCGTTTTATGGTCTACTGCTTTTGGGAGGGGTCTATCTTGAACCATACCTCGTCAGCCGACCCTAGTTTGGACGAAATTACCTATCCACCTGATAATCCCTATTGGGCCTATGTGCCATACGCGCCGGCCACCGCTGTCAGTTTATTCTTTCCGTTATGTATATCTACCTAGCACATGATGATAAAGAAATTTGAATGGTTATCTCTTTGTCTGCTCTGCCGTCCCCTTCCCTGTCCATAGACAGCCCCCCTCTCTAAAATGACAAGGGCTCATCCCAGTCATTGGTGTCGGAGTCATCATAGGGGCGAAATCTCCGTCAAAAACTAGGGACACGGAGGGGTTGGGAGAAGTGTCAAATTTGAGCTATTTCGGGCATCACGGTCGGTATACCTGGGCTTCCGTCTCGTTCTCTGCCTTGCTATGGACGGCTATTGTTCGTCGCGCTAGGGACAGGCCCATCTCGATGTTCGAGCCTGTGTTTAATATGGGAATCCGAGCGCCGATGGGGCTCCCCTGGCGGGACTTAGCGGAACGCCATTAAGTGGAACACGAACGCGATGGATAGCTAGATTCACAAATAAGTAGACCGATGCAAGCGATGGGCGGACAAATGATAAGCGGGCCCGGGATCCCCCCCCCATCGGTAGGCACCGTCACCGCCAGATCCCATATACTGATGAGATACACATGAACTATAGGGTCCACCAGTGGTTGTGTGGTATTTTTACTTCATCGTCGATCGATTCACCTCGAGTGCTTTTCCAAATCCACTTTTCCCTGCAGGAGGCGCTATTTGATCCAGTATTTCATCCACGCTGGCAATCCATCTTTGGGCCGCACAATATTGCAAACCCCGGTCTATTTAATAATGTTAGGCCGTTGGCGAATACATTGTCAAAAAAATCATTGGTGTCTCGCATTTCCTTTTTCCTCTCCGTTACCATCAGGTCATTCCTGTCGAGCCCGATCCTTATCACTTAACCAACCAGGTCGATTCCTATTTGGAACTATGCACGACCAACCGTGTTGTTTTCTAGACTTGGTCCTTTTAGCCAGGTACTGGTTTGGTGCATATCTGTTGACCAAGCCTTCATTAAATGAGCGATCACGAAAAAGAGGAGGAAAACACTGGAATGAATAAACTTTCCAAACGAAAAATTGGCCTTCAGTACTATACCCTGTACACCAGGTGCGCACTATGGTATGCCCAAGCTTAGTGAGCGAATGGTCGTTTTCAGTCCGATCTTAACTGCCAGTCACTGGAAATGATTGATCGACTGGGCCTGGCCGATACCTTCGGAATTGAGAAGGTATGTATTTCGTCGGCTTGTCAGGGAGGGAAACATATTCAAGGGCAATAGCAATGCGCCGGGGCCAAGGCGAAATCGTTGTGACGTCCAGTTATAGCGTGGCATATCACTGACAGGCCGATTTACAAATATTAGGCCGCTCCTACGGTCCATCAACTCTGGTGTGTACCAAGCGAACTCCACTGTATGCAGTGCGTACCATGGTAGGGTCCACCTGTCAGCAATAACAGGCGCCGATAAGCGGGGCTTCCGTTGAATATTGTACTTTCTATAGTGCCTACCAGAGGAAATGCGGGTGAAATGGGAGGCATCGGCTGTTGAAGGTCTGGAGGACACATAATTTGAATCTCACGGTGGGTAACCGCAGCAGATGGCCACCCTTCCTCCACAGCCTCAACGGTCCTTATAGCTAGACCCCTGGCCGTCTCTACTAATTTTATTATACGCATTCCTTCTCAGGGGCCATATCAAGCAACCCTGAAGCTTCATACACCGCCGTGCATGTGGAAATGTGGATCAGAGACGTATAGGGCAGTTAAGGTATGTTTTCTTTCAAACATTAGTAAATTGAACGTGGCATTCCGTGACCACTGATACCATGCCGAAATCAGATGCCAGTGGGCGGCCCTATTGGCCGCGTCCAAGGTGGCGGAATTCGCTTTTCAAGATTCACGATTTCAAACCATGCACTACCAGCGACCCAACCGGAAAGACGGGCGCTCGATATGGTGGGAAACCCTTTCCTAGCGGGTAGGGCCTCCTCTGCAACCCACCAGTCAGGCTAAAGCTCTTTCTTCGGGTTGTTTTTTTCACACATTCCTAGACGGATGCTGCAGCATATTTCAGAAGGGACTTAAATGAATGGGGAATTACGAAGGTTCACAGTAGCTGATAACGCCACCCTTTCGCCATGATATCAATTATCCGGTGGTACCTTTGGGTGACCTAGGGCACGTTGCCTGACTTGGTCGGGTCTCCTCCACGGCAACCCCTATGTCAACCTACCTACACGAAAGGTAATCCGAAGTATTCGGCAATCCGTTCTGTAATTTCGCCTGTAGCCCCCTGGGAAGCGGGGGAAGCTGTGGTATGGCACGGAAAGGTGGACGGCTCGAACAACCATAAACATGGTAAATTCATGTTTAGTGATTCACCCATAGCTTCACGCTCGACCTTCACATCTACGTTGGACAGGTCTACCCTGGTTGATTAGCCCCTCTACCCCGCCCCCCTCACCGGTGTCCATCTCATGGTGATTTCAAGTCACGAGCCAGGAGGGTAGAGGTTGGGTCACCCATGTATTGGCCACGATTTTGAACTGGCTGCAAGTCTCATAATGATGCCGTTGTATTCGGCCAATCTCCTTCTTCGCAATACCGCCGGGATTCCAAAGAGTTCGCTAGCCGCCGTACGCCATGCATCAGCGTGGTCGCGATCATTGCATAAGCGTGTTGGGACCGTCTAGTGGTACAAAGCTCATATCTGCTGGCTGGCCATTACCACCGCCCCTCATTCGAACACACTAGTGGGCAACCTGGAGGGGCTTATTGGACCGGCTGGCAGGCGGGATGGTTTGTCAATTATGAGGAAGAGCGTCCTGACAGGCAGGAATAAAAGGGATTTCCTTGTTCCAATCCGCTCATTAGGCAAATACTGCGCTAACCAACGGCGCTCCTGCATTGGTATTATTGGGCTTGCCATTCAACCTCACCAATTGGGGTGTTGGGAGGAGAGAAGTTGACAACCAGTCAGGCGGGGAAGCGTGGACGTGGATGTCCCGAACAATAATGGACGTGGTAACTTGTATATGTGGAAAGGCTTTGGCGTGGCTAGGTATTAGGGACGGATACGTCCAATTAAGCGCTGTTTAAAGTCGAAGATATAGGATACGCCATCCGGCTGCTAGTGGCTAGGGAACATAATACACCCACATATTAAGTCTCCAGAACACAAATGACACAGCCTGCTGGATCCATTTCTAAGCCGCCCGTTTATTGTCCGATCGTTGACATAATTTTAAGGCACGCCATACACTGATGCAGGTACGCTGCAGGACCGACAGGTAAACGATGACGAACACTAGCGTCAGATCGGAAGGCAGTCTGACCAGAGGTAGATCTACGCCCTTTCGATTCTACCCTGTAATCTACATCCCATCCCAAGCACCCTGGTTTACTAGGTGCTGGTTGGTGGCCACTGCAACTTCTCCCTGTCTCGTTTGCCAAGCCGCCCCTACTCTCTCCCTCTGTCCCTCTTATTGCGTCGCTCATTTGGCTCGATCATGTAATTATAGAACGGCAGACTCGCAGATAGTTAAGGGAGCGACAAGTAACGTCGGCTGGTTAAGGAACTATTCCCCACCCACCTTCCGCCGACCAGTAAATTGCGGGGCATTTATAGCAGGACGGATCGCATGCGTCCAAAGGAAGCAGTATTGGTAATACTCCTCAATACTAAAATGCGGGTGTGTGATGGCAATGTGGAACTTGGTCGCTTTCATACCATTCACCACTCTGATGGGGAGCCTTATACCGCTCGGCCGCGTGTTGCGGGGTAACCCGCCGACCCCGAAAGGAGCGAGTGAGGAAGGACGTCAATAGATACAAATACCAGGGCCGCGTCCAATCCGCGTTGGACAGAGGTACAGGGCCCCTTCCAGCTCTGGTTGGCCATTACCCCAGTGCGGCACATCAACTGGACGTAGAAAAGTTTCTCTTCGGTAAATCCGAATTGAGATACACGGACCTGGTCATCACGGTTCGTTTGACCGGCGGTGCAATTGCGGGAGGAGCGAAACAAGAGGTTGGGTGTGCTTGCCTATCATTCCGCTCACCCCATGGACCGTGGTGATTGAAATGTATCCCGCCGGGCTCATTCTTGCAACCCTGCTAATAAGCAACTCCGGATAACTGAGGTCTCCAATTTAAAAGTGTAGCAGCTGACCACGTCACGGATACGGAGTTGGTCTTTCAGTGCTGCCTGCCACACACCCACACTCGTGATCTACTTGTGATTCTGTTTCAGCTGGGTGCTACCCTGTTTACCAAACGGGCAGTATGGTACACCCATGCAATTCACCGCACATCCGCTAGGGATTGTTCATAATAGGTTATCGGCGAACCGCTCTGACTAATGTCAATGTGACATGCCAGAGCAGACCGCGTGGCCGGTTCGGCCCGTTAAACGGAATATTGCCATTTAGGGTATTCTATCCTATTTGGAGACGATAGGTATAGGTGGACTGTTGCTCGTCTGGTCGACCGACATGAGCTTCTCACACAGGAAGTGCGAGTGTGCGTTGGAGACCAGTCTGGTTATGGTACACTCTATTAGGGAAGCCAACCGAAGGCCAATTCTGTCAATACGACCATGCTTACAGTGCCCAACCTTAACTGTCTTCTTTTGGCGACCGGCAACCAGCAGGCAGTACCCTCGGCCCAACCATCCAGACCCGTCCTCCACATCTAATAATGCGAATGCGAGGACGATCAGCGAAGTGTCAGTGTATCACTCGCTGGAGGATCGGACCAACCTCTGATCTACCTCTTTTAAGGCAGATACCAAATTGAAAACCCAGCTTCCCCATCTCTCATTAGGCCCACTCCCAAGCACCCCGAAATGATTACTACACACGTAGACTGACAACCCATCGTGAAAGTAAACAAGGTCAGGGGCCGCGTGGCTTCGCCAGTGTGAACACCAGCCAAGGAGTGACATGCGCTCTGGCAGGAAGATGGTATTTAGGCAAGGGCCACGTTTACATTGTCGATCAGCTTAATCACGTTCGTAGTCGTCGCAGTTGCAGTGGGCACCCCCCCCCCCTTTAGCTCCATATGGATGAGGGCTCCCACCGGATACCTCACATTTTCTTCCTCATCACTGAGCAGACTACGTATTCAATCCAAGCCGGCGTCGGCCTTGGTCCTAAGATTTTCTAAAAGCCGTAGTTACGGCGGCGCCAATTAAAGCGGAACCGCGTGCAGTTATCTACACGTATCGCCCCCTCGTCCGCGCGGCGGATACATGAAACACAGCACTAAGTGATAATCTAGGCTGGAAAGGAGCTGGTCGGGTACCCACAACCTTCAATAACTTTACACGACATGAATAATGACACCATTTATACGTACCGAGCAGACTATGTCAGTACTTGTATTTGGTAGAATAATCCTTAGGCGACACCACCAGACCGCGACCTTTGCGTGCTCCGCGAAACACAGTCTCGATCAAGTCAATCATCTCCTGTTTTACAGTGATGGCCCACGTGATTTTGTTGTTGTTGCCGGTGCCTAGGTCGACCATGATGTGCTTGTTGCGGAAGAAAAACATGAGGGTGCATGGGTCGTAGAGTTCGTACATCTTATTGAAGTCGGGGACTTCAGTGATGTCCACCTGATCGAGTTGCAGGAACGTGTCGATAAAGGAAAAAAGAGTGTCAGTCAAAGCATTTCGAGCGGCGAAAACTTTATCGCTTGGTTAGGACGTGTCGATTAGTGGAGGGTATGGGCGCTTACCAGGTAAAATACGGCAAAGTTCTTGGTCTTCTCGGCCACTCCATAGAGGGTTTCATCCATGAGCATGCACGTCTTGTCCTGGCGGGGGTAAATAGGGAAAATTCCGAATGCAATGAAGTTGTTTGTTAGTTATATTATTGGATCTGACAAGTCCCGCCGATAACTGCCCGTGTTAAGGCTGGAGATAAGATATCCAGCGCGGTTGTAATAGAAGGCGATGTGTGAGTAAGTACGTACCCAATCGTGGCCAAAGCGGATGACGACTACCCGGTCTTCTTCAGAGAGGATGGCCTGGTCAACTTGCCAGCCTATCCATTATATCGTAGAGAAGCGTAGAGTGGGAATATGCGGATATCACGGGTTAGATAATGCAGAGCGGTCCACGGGCAAAATACAAACCAGAAGACCGAAAATGTTAGCCCCCGATAGCGGCTTTTTGGTGAATTGACTTACCATTGGTCAGGTGTGGCAAGAAGTAGGACTGGCGGTGCGACGGGAATTGATGTATGAGAATCAAATGACGGGCGTTGGTATTAGCGGTGGAGATTAGCGAGCGCTATAGGAGTACTAAGTCACTGGAAGGCCAAGGTAGACGGTGGCACTGGCTCCTCATCAACACAGAAGACCTACCATTTGTAACGGGGCGATTCGTGAGAAGCTTGCGGGATGACAACGGCGGGTTTCACCTAATGCCTTATCGAGCAGCGTGAGGTGATGGAAACACAGAAGCGTGGTGCTAAAGTGGCGGAATGCGTAAAACAGAAACTAGGATTACGGGGACTGCAAATGGTGGTAGCGGTAGCCTTGCGGTTAAACCAAACGATTCGCCTAAGGGGGGAAAATATTGCTTGACATGGTGGCATGCAAAAAGAGACCCGTCTGAAAATCTCAGGGGGATTGAATTCTCACTGCAATTATATATGACAAAGTGGCAATTAAGACAGCCTATTGATCGCGTTAGCTACTGCACGCGACAGGGGCCGTGACTACCAAAATCGAGGTTGTCATCCTTAACTTTTCTTTTTTTCGGTTCGAATGTACCATTATTACCGCACCCCATATCTGCGGCTCAATAACCTCAAAAGGGTATCCGATTCACTATGGCCATTATAAAGCCTGGC
>JANBPT010001180.1:0-12881 GCA_027575765.1 Tieghemiomyces parasiticus | reverse complement strand
GGCATCTATGGCATTCTCCAGAACGGTGTCGTCCGAGTCGGTGCGAGTTCCGCGGTCGAAATGGATGAGGCCTACGACGTGGAACCAAACATAATGTGGCAAGAGTTAGAAGAAAGTAATGTTGCCCAGATGTTGTTGGCGAGCTGTCGAGATCATAATCGGTTGGTGCCACCGAGTTATAGTTGAGGTTACGTCGTTTCCCGTTCAGGATATGTGTAGCCACCTCCTCCCTAGGGTGGGACACAAAATAATGGCTCATCCGTGTCGCGAACCGAAGGGGGAGGTTACGGACTGATACCTACCTTTCTTTTGGAATAGCCATTCTACTGATGTAATCGAGCCACTACATTGCGTAGATCAGGATGGGGGGCAAGCGATATGGTTTGGGTCAGCTGCTAGATGCCTTTGGGCGATCGGTAGGCCAGTTAGCCACGACTCGGCACGAATAATTATAAGTCTTACCCTGCACGGGTCAGAATGCTACGGACGCGCTGGACCGTCCGAGTAGGGTTATCGGTCATGGTTTCACTGCAGCCGGGCGGAAAGTGAGGACACGGCAATAGCAGCAAAATACGGAACAGGTGGGTTCTGGTTAGTAGGGGCTGGGGGGGGGTGTTCATCGGTAAAATCGAATGAATGGCTCCACTTGGGTGGGCCGCCTGGAAGTCTTTCTAACGGGCTTCGCTTACATCATGAACGCGACCTGGTGCGGCCCGTAGCCTTGGTATACCTCGTGGGTCAGTTTCTCGTCGGTTTCGCCCGTGCCCTGTGGCCGTTGCAGTATAGTTTGACGTCAGTATCGCATTAAGTAGTGGTCAGTGAATAAGACAAGGAGCGCCCAACAAAGTATGGGAAGCCAACGGTGCTGCCCACCGCTCCATCTCTAGGACAAACCATGTCGCAAGCCCATCCAATTTAATCGCTACCTACTCGTTTGATGGCCTTCTCAATAGTGGCTTTGGGCATATTGACCTTCTTGGCGTCGTTGAGGATGGCAGCTAAGCGGCCATTAGCCACAACGTCGGCACCGCTTTCTGTCGGGTGGGGGAGGGCGCAAGAAAATAGAGTTCCGGCTATTAAGTCAGTACAAGGGATTTGGTACATCTCCTGTGGGTAGATAAGTAGATCACGCTTCCCAAGGCCTCGTGCGCCTTAACCGCGCTTACCTTTGACGGCGGCCGTGATTGTAAGCGCTAGTCTGGTGAAGGTCGCCCCGCGTTTGCCATCATTGACCGCCTTGGCCCGTTTAATCTGAGACCACTTGTTGTGACCGGCGAATCGAGCGGGTACAGTCGACCAGCTGGGGGGGCCTGATCCTACGGTGGGTGATGTGGGCTGTAAAGCGCCGAGCAGGCCGGGACGTGATGGGCAACCGCAGAACCGGGTAGCGCGGGTCGATGGCAACTGTAGGAGCCGTGAAAAAGATAGGAGGCGTGGCGGTTGCATAGTCGAAAGCTGGTAGGTAGGAAGAGATTCTGCCTAAATCTGGCTAGCTGGCGGCGAATCGCTTTCACTGCGTTAGGGTCAAATGGAGAAGTGGTTGCTGGTGAATAAAGTTGTACAATACGAGGAAACAGAACGTGAGGGCTAGGAGTATGGAAGCCTATTCGCCGACGGGTCTGGGCGGTGGCCGAGGAGCCTTTGGGGCTAAACCCGAACGGAGCTGAAGGGGGGGACGAGTGCGTGGCATGACGATCATTTACCCCACCGAGTCACGAATAGAGGTGTGCATTATGGTTGCCACCGACTGGCTTGACTGGATGCCATTCACTCGACTTGAGCCCTCGTCGGAATTCAAAGCTCTGATACACCCTCGCATCTCCTCGCACCCCTCTGCCACATCCATTTCCCCACCTCCCTAGCCAACACTCACGACTGTTCTTAGGTGGCTACACGTCGTTTAAACCCCCCGCCTTCGTCTATCTCATCTCATCCCTCGCATCTCCTCACTGCCATAAGTCTGTAAACTATGAGTGACTCGACTCTAGCTCTGCGCAACCAGCTCCATCTGGGCGCCTACCAGCACGTCATCAACCAACTCAGCAGCCGCAACCTGAGCTCGCGCAACTACGAACAGGACCCTGATTTGCTGGACCAGAAGTGCCTTCTCTACCGCGCTTACGTGGCGCAGGGCAAATTCAATCTGGTCATCACTGACATTGAGGACGGAGCCAACACCCCAGCCGAACTCCTGGCGCTGCGCATGTGGGCCCTGCTCCTGCAGTTTCAGACCAAAGCTGGTGCCGCCCTGCCGAGCCGCCCGGCCCTCGCCTTGGCCGCCGCGGGGACCCCACTGCAGCTCCCGACCGAGAAACTTGAGGCCAAGGAGCGGGAGGTCCTCGAAGCCGTCCAAACTCTGCTGGCCGAGCCGGTTAATCGGCTCAATTCTCGCATCATCATCCCTGTCGCCTCAATCCTGTACCGGCTGGGTCAACTGGAGGAGGCCCTGCGGGTCCTGGCGCACCGACCGAAAGACCTAGAATGGTAAGTTAATTTACTCACCGCGGCTGGTTAGGCCTTTCGGGACCAAGTATATGAATTCTACAGAACCCCGGCACGCGGTGTCATTGCAAGATAACGGCTTTAACCAACTAATTGAGCCCGCACCTACCCACCTCCATATCTTTCCCTACACCAGTGTGGCCCTGACGGTCCAGACGCTGCTCTTTATCAACCGAGTGGACCTGGCTCAGCGGGAGATGGACAGTGTCAAAACCTGGTCTGAAGACGACCAGCTGGCCTTACTCTTAGAAGGCTGGGTCAACCTTCGCCTTGGGGGCCCCAAATACCGCGAAGCGCTCTACATATTTGAGGAGCTTGCCCAGGCCGCGCCCGTGCCGACTTCTAAGCTGCTGAGCTGCCAAGCCATAGCCAACCTACACCTAGGTCGCCTCCCGGAAGCCGAGAGCCTGCTCCTTGAGGCCCTGGCTAAGGACGGGGACGACGCCGAGGCCCTGGCTAACATGGTGGTGTGTGCCACCCTACTTCAAAAACCCGCGGACGTACGGGCGCGGTTCCTCAACCAGTTACGCGACGTTGCCCCGCAGCATCCGCTTGTGGAGTCCGTGACCCAGAAAGAGGCCCTATTTGACCAGTGCGCCCAAGCCATCGCCCACTAGGGAATTGGGCCACCCGCGGTCGACCTGCCTATTTATCTGACATACTGGATTTCTGGGAGGGAGGGGGGGGGGGGGGGCTTTCCCCCGGAGGCGAAACTCTGCCTAGGTGACCTTGTTTCGTCTACCTGGTAGTGTGACGAGCCAACGGCTGCTCCACCATTAAATATTTGACTTCATATGTGGTTCAATACAATGGGCCTGACAGGCAATAGCTGAATTTGAAGAAGGCATTTCAACAAGCTATGCTGTGGAATAACCGATTACCGGTAAATGTATAAAAAAATATGATGAATTTATTGTAGCATACGGAGTTCGAGGGCCAAAGAGGAAAGTGGTAGAGGTAGAGCGCCGAAGTGGTGTTCAAAAGCTAATTTTGTTTGGATAGGGACATGGTGAGGGGGGTAGGTTACAGCCATAGAGCGTATACCCTTACCCAGCCGCAGGGGGCGGGGAGGGGGATCACGTCGAGACTCGAAACTGCCTTGGCAGTCTGTCGCGAATGGACGGTAGTTTGGAGCACAGGTACGAGGACGCAGAATCTAGCTCTCGTCAAACTCCTTCCAGGCTTGCTCGAGCTTGGCGCGTTTCTCGCGGGCCTCCTGCAGGTTCTTCTGGGTGCGTTCCACGCGCTCTGCGCGCAGGCATTCCGTGAGTTTGACCTTAGCCTCGTTACACTCGCCAAAGTACTTGGTCCAAATGTTCTCGTTGTGGCACTGCTGTAGCTTCCGAATCAGTTCGGCGCACTGGGGAGCCCGGTGCTCGGAAAGTTGGGGATGCATGGTGAAATTGGATAATGAAAACAAGAGAGATTGTAGTTGATTAAAAGAGAAACGATTAAAGAATTAGGATAGAGCCGGTAGGTTGGACAATGAAGTAGCGACGTAACCCTGGTATGAATGCGTGCTAATCACTGGTGTCGGTGAGGAGGGTCTGGAGGAATAACCAGTGAAACGTATCGCAGATCCGTCCTGCACAGCGAGGGGTGCCAATGCCGCTCACCCTCCTTCTCCCACCACTCGCTGTAGTTGTACGCTGCTGTGGGTGGGGCCAGTAGAGGGAAGCAGGCAATAGGCATTGTGCTTCCCCATTTCCTTTACTGTTGAATGCTAATTTAGTGACGCATGGCCTACGCCTGCGCTTGACCGTCGAAATCACGCAGGCCGAGTGGCGTTGGTGATCGACCTGAAAAACTCTGACTGGTGTTTGTGTGCTGCATTGGGCTATTGGGTGGCAGCAGTCGAGCCGAGAATGAAGGACTGGGAGAACCCAGTGCCGACAGCCCACAATAGAGGGTCGTGGCTCTCTAAGCATCCGAAAAGCCCGGGTCCCTTCTGCATGTCAACCTAGACGACCTCCATATCTGTCCAGACCTTGGGGTGGTTGGCAGAGTGCAGCCATCGGCCATCCTACAGCGCTAGCTATCTCGTGAAAGCACATTTGGCAGTAGCCTGGTAGCCGAACGTGTCCAATCCTTCCAACGCCCTAGACCATGAGGTGCCTTTCATTAAGTTCCGGTCTAGGCCAGCAAACAGCTCATCATGCGACCACGCTCTGTTTGGTACAGTCTGGATCACCAATGTTATCCAGTCAGCTCCTAAGACCGCTACCACCTGGCTCCCACGACTCCTGGCGCAGCCGGTCAGCCTTCCTATACTCTAATGGTGCCTGAATGGGATCTACGCCTTCGAATGGAGTAGAACGCTCAGTAGAGCCTTTGAACATTTACGGCGGAGGAAATGCGTGGAGAACACAGGGCCAGTATTAGGTATTAAGCAAGTGGCTGCCAAGGAGGCCAGGGTAAGCTGGGGTGCAGCACAGGTTGCGGCAGGCGCCCTCTCTAGGTGCATAGGGCCTGCCAATGCCCGATTAGCTGTGCATATAGCCCTGAGATCGGACCATTTCTTTGTCCGCGCAGTAGCCCCTCGCCGCCGGTTGCCTAACCGCCATGGTCCGGGACGGTCCTTTAGATTACAACCTAAATTTCTATGGAAAGACGCAGGTGACAGCCGCGGCCGACAGGCGGTGCAGAAAACCGATCGACGTGAACAATGTGGGTGGCAATCCGCTCCACTTGTCGAGGCCTAACCAATAGCTATGCGCCAACGCTCTGTTGGCAGCGGCGGGAGGCCTATGCCTGTCTTCCTTCACGGTGTACAGTGCACCGCTCCTCAGCTATAGTCAAAGGAGGGGAGCAGCGTTCGCATTGCACCAGCTCCTCACTAAAACCGGCCAACCCGAGACCTCCACACATACGACTAAAAAACGGTAATAGACATCTACCCCCCCTTCCTCCTCCAGGGCCCTGCATACTCACCGTAGTCGTGACCCTTTGATACCCTTGAGCAGCCCTCCCCCCCTTCCCATGGGTGGGTCCACGGTCTTTCAATCACAACGAGCCGGCGCCGCCCATTGGATCGGAAAACGGGAGTGTGGCCCCTGAGGACGGGCCCATGCCTCCCATTTCTTCGGGGGACCTCTTCCCATTCTGCCGGGCATGTCGCCAGGTCTCGATGTCATCCTTCTACTGGGTTCTCCCACCAACGCTTCTGCCTCTTGAGCACCCCTCCGTCCCCGCTCGCCTGTATGCCCTGTCCTCGCAACCCTCTGCCTTTACTTGCACCCCTCCCCGACATATCACATCTGCCCGGTATTTAAGGCTCGCCCCTGCAGCCTCCACCTTGTACCTAACGCTTCATACTTCCCCGCCGAATTTATATATCGTTACCCACCCACCATTTGATCCCGCCGCCCACCCTACTTTATTGCGGCCCAGACTACTGCATATACCGCGCTTGATATTTTCCGCTCCGCCCACTCGCCATCCCCACCCTGTCGCTTCTACCGAGCCCCACTGACCCCGTTCATTCCCCCCTGCTCGCACTCTCTCTTTCTCTCTGCCGCCTCCCCGGTAACTCGGCACCCTCATCACCGTCTCATCTCGACTCTACATTGCCCGCCCATCCTAGCCACCCATCATGCGCTCCGTCACGCTCACCCTCTTTACCATCGCGGCCATCATGGCCGGCGGGTTCGTATCGGCCGCGGTCGACTCGAAACTCGAGGCCGAAGCCAGCGTGGCTGCTCCTGTTGCCGAGTCTTCCGTCTCGGACCGGGCCCCGCTCGCCACTGACCCCAAGTTCACCCGTTACCTCACCGAGGAGGAGGAAAAGAAAATCAAGGCTACCAGCGAGAGTCACGAGTTCGGCACCGAGGTCCCCCGGCTCATGAACCTCATTATTAACTCCGTTTACAAGAACAAGGAGGTCTTCCTGCGCGAGCTTATCTCCAACGCTTCCGATGCGCTGGATAAGTTGCGCCACCTGGCCCTACAGGATCCCACGGTCATGGCCGACGAGCCCAACTTTGAAATCAAGATTAGCAGCGACCCAGGTAACCGCTTGCTTGTCATCCGTGACACGGGTATAGGTATGACGAAGCAGCAGCTGCTTGAGAACCTGGGTACCATCGCCAAGTCTGGGACTGCCGACTACCTGAAGCATCTCGAGAAGCAGAAGGCCACCGCCGCTGCCGACGGCGAGTCCGCCGTCAACGACTTGATTGGCCAGTTCGGTGTCGGGTTCTACTCTGCCTTCCTGGTCGCCGATAAGGTCAGTTTCACCTCCAAGCACCCGTCCGAGGATAAGCAGTACGTGTGGACCTCTACCGGCGGCGGTGCCTACACCATCCACGAAGACCTTCCCGAGAACGATATTGGCCGCGGTTCCATGATCACCCTGCACTTCAAGGACTCGGAGACAGAGTATCTCGACCAGTCACGTCTCGAAGGGCTGGTCCAGAAGCACTCGAGCTTCATCAACTTCCCCATCTACCTCTGGACCAAGTCGAGCGAGACCATCGAGATCCCCGCCGATGAGGTGGAAGAGGCCGAGGCCAAGGAGGAGGCCGAGGACAAGAAGGAGGACGAAGACGATGACGCCGAAGTCGAAGACGACGACGATGAACCCAAGAACGGCGATGACCAGCCCAAGACCCAGACCAAGGTGATTGAGAAGGAGAGCTGGCAGCAGGTCAACACCCAGAAGCCCATCTGGCTGCGCGACCCCAAGACGGTGGACGAGTCCGAGTACGACGCTTTCTATCAGTCCTTCAACAAGGACGACAAGAACCCACTAACCTACACCCACTTCAAGGGTGAAGGTAAGGTCGACTTCCGCGGTCTCATCTTCGTCCCAGCCCAGCAGCCCAGCGATTACATCATGAGCTTCCAGAGTGTGGTCAACAATGTCAAGCTGTTCGTCAAGCGTGTTTTCATCACCGAGGAGTTGGGCCAGTTCCTGCCCAAGTACCTCAACTTTGTGCGCGTCCTGGTCGACGCTGACGACCTGCCGCTGAACGTGTCGCGCGAAACTCTGCAGAACACCCGCGAGCTAGTCACCATCAAGAAGAGCCTGGTCCGCAAAACCCTCGAAATGCTGGACCAGTTGGCCCGCAAAGATTCCTTCAAGTACAAGGCTTTCCTGGATCAATTCGGTGCCAACCTGCGCATGGGTATCACCGAGGACACCCCCAACCGTCAGAAGATCGCTAAGCTCCTGCGCTTCCCGTCGTCCAACGGCGATGACCTGGTTTCGTTCACTGACTACATCGGCCGCATGAAGAAGGGCCAGAAGCAGATTTACTACGTGGCTGCCCCGACCCTCGAGAAGGCCCAATCCTCGCCCTACGTCGAGACCCTGTTGGCCCGCGGTTACGAGGTGCTGTACATGCTCGGCCAGCTCGACGAGTACACCATGCAAACCCTCACCTCCTTCGATGACAAGCCCCTCCGCAATGTCGCGCAGTCTGGCATCGAGTTTGGCGACGAGGATGAGGAGACCAAGGAGACGCTCGAGTCGCTCAAGACCCGCTTCACCCCGCTCACCGATTTCTTGCAGAAGCACCTCAGCGAACACTTGGAGTCCGCCGTGGTGTCCAACCGACTGACCAAGTCGCCGTGTGCCATCGCCGCCAGCCGCATGGGCTGGTCCGGGACCATGGAGCGTTTCATGAAGGCGCAGAACCGTGGCCAGGATGACTTTATGACCAACTACATGTTGTCGCAGAAGAAGGTGCTGGAGATCAACCCCAACCATCCCGTTATTGCGGAACTGCTGCGTCGGGTTAGCGAGGATACCGACGAGTCCAAGAAGTACTTGGGTCTGGCCTCCGAAATTCTGTACGAGACGGCCGCCCTGCAGTCCGGCTACGACCTGGAGAACGTGAACAAGTTTGGCCGCAAGATTGAGAGCTTCCTCCGCCACTCCCTGAACGTGGACGACAGCGCCGAGGCCGAGGTCGAGGTGAAGCCCGCCCAGGAGCGCGAGGAGGAGGAGGACGATGAGGAGGAGGAGGAAGAGGTGGAGGAAGTCAAGGAAGTGAAGGAGGAGGAGGAGAAGAAGGAGGAGGAGGAGAAGAAGGAGGAGGATGTAAAGGAGGAGGTTGCCGACGAACCCGAAAAGGCTGATGAGCCCCGGACCCACGACGAGTTGTAAACCACCGGCCATCCCAGCCTCAATTGGTTCCTCGAACTTCCAAAAAGCATGTTCACTGTGATCTATTTCTATTGACGTTCACATCTCCTCGAGTTCGTCGCCGTATATATATAAAAAAACAAAGTAAATGCATTTAGACCAGGCCCCGTTGATTTTAACTACTTTTCTGATCCATAAGGCACACTGCTCTCTGAAAAACGAGGCCCGTCTGGTATACTGTTTTCCCTTGCATGGAGTATAATATATCGAGTGCTGAGGCTGGTGGTGGACGAGACATCCACCACAACGAAGTGGGTAGTGAGGGGAGAGAAGATCACTCAGCGCCCTCTGAAATTGTAGACTGCCTAGAAAGTTCATATACTTGTCTGCCTTTCACTATGTAAGAGAAATCACCAGCCGCCACACCATGCCACCAACTGAACCTGCTCGGAGCGCCTGGGCGGGGCAATCGTGCGCCGTCCAGGCACCTTAGGGTCCTGCAAATGCATGCGTCGTACAGCCATCTTCTTTTCGGCGTACTAACGGGGGGATGGCGTCGCTGGCTACGCCATGCAGCCAATAAGTCGAGGATTGGGCCTACGCCTGAGAGAGCATAACCTCAGCGGGTTGGTCCTCGCTCTGAATTCAGGCCCGAAATGTACCTTCTCCCTGTAGGAGTGGCGCAGATTACTGTCCTCTCCCCCTTGTCGCTGCTAGGCTTTTTTTTTCTTGGTTGGTTAATGGGTGAGCGCAGTCATCCCCTTGCGTCCACCCCCAACGCGCTGTTACACGGTGTACCCCACTTAAACCTTTTTTAAGGGTCTATTCTCAGTCGCCTGTAAACCTCTCCTGGTATCTGTCACAACTGTCTAACCATACGTTTGGCTGACTAGCACTCGATTCGTGCTACTTTCAACTCCCCACCATTCACTGGCCCCACCCTTCCCAACATGTCCACCTCCAACGCATTCACCCTGACCAACGAGCTGGAAGCCGCCAAGGGTCTGCTACGCGTCCTTCCCGATTTCCCCAAGAAGGTAAGGTGTCATTTTGCCTTGGCCGGGGTGAAATGCTTCTGGCCTGACCCTTGGCTTGCCGTCTACCGTAGGCGACAGTCACTTAACTTAAGGGTGAAGGGCGTGATGGGAGCAGGCCTAGGAAACAGTCATAGAGGAGGGTGGGACTTGCCCCCTCCTCTCCTCGTTCCTCTTCTGCGGACCGGAAGCGTGCTATCTTACGCTTGGCAGTAGACTAACGCGCTGCCACACCTGGCTTCCTAATAACGGTTTCTGTCTTCGTATACTTCAAATGGCATCAGGGTATCAATTTCGTGGACATCTTCCCGCTCTTCCAGAGCCCCGAGGCCACGGCCGTCGTCATCGACCATATCGTCGACCACATCCGTTCAAAAGTCCCGGAATCGGTTGACGTCGTCGTCGGTAAGCGATTTGAACGTGCTGTATATGCCCGCGGCGGCGCACTCATCGAGAGGTCTGGCGATTTGAACCTCTCGCTGCCCACCGCGCTTCATAAATTAACGACTATCAACCCCCCCTCCCCTTCTCCTTAACTATGTTGTTTCACACTTTCGCCACTGATCTCGTTCCCTCTTACATTTAGGTCTTGATGCCCGCGGGTTTCTTTTTGGCCCCATGGTCGCTCAGAAATTGAACGCCGGGTTCGCACCTGTGCGCAAGTTAGGCAAGCTGCCGGGTCTGACCGCCCAAGTCAGTTACGCCAAGGAGTATGGCGAGGTAAGTCGGTCATATTTGTTGTTGTTTTTCCGAACCCAGGGGGTCTGCCTAATATTGATTATACACGTCATTGGTCCGAGGTCGCTTATAGGCCCTGAATAGTGACAGTCAGGGGGCTCGGGAGTTTATATTCTGCCAACACTTAAGCTCACAATATTAATCCAACCCCGCCTCCCTTTCCCACCCCTTCCTCCTCGCCGCTCCTAACTCATTTCGCTTACGAAACACTATAGGACATCTTCGAGATGCAGAGCGGCGCCTTGAAGCCTGGTCAAACAGTGGTGGTCTTGGATGACCTCATTGCCACTGGCGGTAGCGCTGCTGCGGCTGGCCAGCTGGTCCAAAAACTGGGTGGCCGGGTGGCCGAGTACGTTTTCATGGTAGAACTCGACGGCCTGGACGGATACAAGTCACTCGACGGTCCGGTCTACTCGGTGTTTCACTTCCCTGCCTAAATCCATATTGATTCAATGAAATCGCACCATCATCGGGGAAGTACCATGTACAGCTGTCGTAAAAAAAAAACCCTAAATTCAAATAAAACTGGGCATGTCTAGGCATGAGTCACAATTGAGTGTCTGATCATGCCAGATATGAGCAAGGCAATTTGTGTAGCCCGTTCCATAATCCTTATTATTCCTTGCAACACGGCCCGATTTAGTATATTTCTACCGTGCTCAAGGTAAAGGTTCTCAGATCCTAGCTAACCCGCTTCAAGCGACTTTGCTGTGCATAATCTCTTTTCGCTTTCGGTAATCTCAGGACCACAAGTCCAAGCTAATTTCTACCAAGCTATTTTCCTAGTAGGCTGCTACCAGCCCTGACATCACTGCAAAGTTAAAGTTGGCCACCCTGGCCATGTATGTCAAAGCTCTAATACTTAGAAGACTGCTGGGTTTGGTCGCCCCTTATGCAATCATAAAGGACTATTCCCTGAGAACGATACAAGCTCTGTCGGAGGAGGAGCCTAAACTTCTTGGGAAGCAGCTGTGCTTAATGAAAGGTGTGACGCCCATAAACACAATCACAAAAGCGAGTGCGCCCATTTTCAGACCTTCCAAGCCACCGTCCGCCGGAGATTGCCGAGACTTCCATGCAACCATCGGAGGTAAACACTCGGCCATCAATTTCACCGTCTAGCGTCCTATATCAACTCGGGCCCCGGCCCTCCGCCATGATTCGCTCCCCATCGGTTAACCTACTTTACGTACCGTTTGGCGTTCATAGCACCTCCGCCTTAGCTCTCTTTCTACGCCTATCACACTCTCCACGCCCCCGCTCCATCCGGCTTGCTCCTTCTCGTTTGTAACAGCCCTACGCTTGCATCTAACCCTACTTATCGTTTATTTCTTGAACCATTGTACCCTCAGTAAAGCCTGTTCCACTCCTCCCCCTCACACTCGCTAGTCCCTTATAGAGGCATCACAGTATGGATCTGTTTTAGACTGAGCTTTACCAAAATATAAACATAATTAGACCCATCAACAGTTGATGGGATTCAGAAAAACCGCGTCCTACCGCCATATTTAAAGGCGTCAAACCGTCCGTATCAATACAGTATCATTACCATCCACGCGCAACTGGTAACCACTTGCTTTTTTCGTCCCCTCTTCCGCATCTACCGCGTGGAGTACGGAAAGGCTATGCCTTTTAAAAGCCACTGCACTAGTTTGTGGAGAGTGAAACAAGTAATCTCAAACCTGAGCCTGGTGTATGAATTCTTTGTCCGTTCGGTATCTGCGCAGTAGTCAAGGGGACGGTGGATAAGAGATGGCCGCTGGACGCAAAGGTGAGCCAGACCCTTGAGGGACCGTCGCCTTTATTAGTGAACAGATGCAATACGACACGGAAGGCTGGTTAATCTTTGGGCAGCATTGGTCAGATGTAGGCTTCCAAGTATGTTAATGCATGTGGTAACCAAAATAAGTATTGGCAATAAGAATGGTCGTTAATAAGGGGAAGGGTGCCGGCGCCATAGATGCGTATGCTGTCATAACTTTTGGTCGCCAGTTTGGGCGATCACAGTCGGCAAAAAGTTAAAAGCCAGTCGATAAAAGAATAATATTATTTCCCTTCACGGTACATTGCTATGACCTTTACGTATCTGACATGATATGGACCAAGGTTCATCGGCCTGAATTGTGAATAATGCGCGCTAATAAATAAATATATGTAAATAAAAACAAGAAAATATTGAACCTAAATAATGACTACGCTGAGGTACCCGGAGGATTGATATTGGTACCTCCTTCTCACTAGTAATCACTACTAGCACCGGCGGCCCTAGCTGGCCCGCCGTGCAGGAACCGATTCCAATCGACTGTCATCAAGAAAGCCTTGAAATCAGGGTCCAGAGGACTTTCTGGACGCGTTGGGGTAGATGGCACCTCACTATACAGATCAAATATACGACGCACTCGACCATATACCACCTCTGGGCTGTCAGCTTCGTTCAGGGTGGCTTCCACTTTATCTCGCCATTCGCGGGGCAACACCCGGACCAGGTGGTATTTAGCCCGGTCAGGACCAAGTCGAGC
>JANBPT010000118.1:0-70817 GCA_027575765.1 Tieghemiomyces parasiticus | reverse complement strand
GCGGCTGACCGGTTTGTACACCGACCCGTACCACCCCACTCTGCCTTCCCTTGCGCCCACTTCGCCTGACACCGCCGGTCCGAGCTGAGGAGCTCTGGGTCCGTCAATCAACCACCGCCCTGTTGTTGTTGTCGGGAGGTTGCATTGCCCGGCCTTGGTTCGTTAGACAACTCGGTGGCCCAACGACACGGTTGGCGGCTGCTGCTGTCCAAGGCGCCCCCCCTCTCGACCTTTAGTCGCGTCTTTGACGCGTGAGAGCACACCTGAAATAACCGTGCTAGGAACCCCCATGGCAGGATGGCTTATGCGGTGCGTTGCAGGCCAGTCACGGCAAAGAATACTTAGCACCGGGCGCGCCATACACCTGGGCTCGTGTGGGACGGAGTCGGCTCGATGGTAGCAGACGTTACCAGCCGAGACCCTCCGCGGTACGGCCGACCGGCCCGGCCACAAGCCATTGACGCAGTGTCGACTTCCCCTCCCAACATGGGATTGTGACAGGTCGGCTTATCTGATGGGCCGGAGCTAATGATGGGGGGAGGGAGCGGCCCTGTGCGGTCTAGTCCACCGATTTAAACTCGTGCCTGCCAACACCTGGTCGGGGCTGCGTAACGATGACACGGCTCCAGGATTTCTAGCGCATGGACGGGCCGGCTTCGGATTGGTATGAGCCCTGAACTCGTGGTCACGGTGTCTGCCATACGCGAGCGTAGTAGGCCTGTCGAAGGGTGTTGGAAGAACCACGCCAGCACGCTGGCTCCCAACGCCTACGGGCAAGCGGTTCCGCGTCTGCAAAATGAACCTCCCTGCTCCCGACTAATAGCTCACTGCTCGGTGCGGCACCCTGCCTCTACGAAACGAGACTGGAAGCCCAAGCCGTCTAGCCTCTCTCCCCCCTCCTCCACGCCCGTTGATCCCTCAACCTTCCTAATCGCCAATCATGCCCAGCTTCGGAAACGTCGAGCGTGGGGGGGAGGGGTTACAGGGCCTTGGAAGCTTCGTCAGCCACTGGAAACCTGGAAGCCTAACGAGAGGGGAAGGTCAGGGTCGGTCCTCGGCACGCGGTGGCGTCGGGGCGGTGTTGCTGGGCCTGGGGGGGAGGTGGTACCAGCAGGCAGCGGTCGCTATAGGCCCCGGCGACGGTGCCACTTCCCTTCGAAGCAAACCCTTCTGTTGCGAAACAGGCGATCGGCGCGGGCTTCCTAAAGGGGGCGGGCCATTCCACCTTCGACGGCCACAACGGGGCTGTCCAGTCGAAGGGATGGCCGCCAGGGTATGGATGCGCGCGGGGTGCTTGGCCGGATGGCAGGGGAGGGAGGTGCGGAGCTAGACCCGCCCGCTGGAACTCTATCCGGCCGTACGGCGGCGTAGCTACCCTGCCGATGGCGATGGAGCGGGACTCACTGCGGCCAGTCACCGGGTGGCTACCTGTGCAGTAGCGCCGCACTCGCCGCGGCAGGTCTGAGCTTCCACTCCAATCAGCACGGCTCACGCGCGGACATCGGTGCATCCCACCCCACAGGCCCCTTTCTCAGCAGAGGGCGCTGAGGGGAGGGCTGAAACGCACTGCCGAAGCGCGGCGCGGCTGTGACCCTGACGGCTCCCTGGCGTCGTCGGTCGGCCCGGGCCAAGGGCCAGGCTTGCCGCGCCCTTCGCTTCTACGCGCGGCTCCGCGCCCCGGCGGTCCCGGTGACGGGCCACACCGCTCTGCAACGGCCCCGCGCTTGGGCGTGAGATTGGCCTGCCTAAAGCGGCACCCTGCACGCCTTCACTGCGGCCTGGCAGGCGGCTCTACACCGCACTGGCTGCAAACGCCCTGTGTTGTGGGCGACAGAGCCAGTGTGACCTCAGCAGTTTTTCCCAAGCGCTTGTTCTTCCCGGCCCCCTTTCGGTCGATTCACTTCACGGCCTGTCGTTCTGTGTGTCTTCATTATTCTAATCTTCAGCCGCAACAGCGTCGCTCACCCGTCCACACCCCGCCTAATTTATAAAAGCGGCGGCCCGGGCCCCCTCCCATGCGCACCGCCCTGCCTCCCCTCCCGTTCTGCGCTCGCAACCCCCGCCCCCCTCCTCCACGCCTACTTAATCACTTTATTTTCGCCTTCTTTTTTTTTGCCCCTTTCATTTGACGCCGTCCTACCGCCACTGCCGTCCCGGCCGTTTTTGTGTGCGGGTGCCAACGCCCTGGCCATACTGCGATATTGTCTGCCTCGTCGTCGTCCGCTGCCGCACGTCAACGTCCACCATGCTGACGTCGCGCTCCGCATTCCGTCGCCCCCTCTCGACTTGAAGTCCTCCCCCACCCGCCCCACTGTCCCCCTCAGCACACGAGCATTCGCTCCGCCAAAGTCTGGTGTCGTCCCGACTATTACTGCCTGACCACGCGCAGCCCCGCCGCAACCAGGTAAGTATTCAGCTGGCTGAGGGATGGCGGATGCTGGCGGGGCCACCGTGCCTCGCTCGTCCTCCGCCTTGACTTGTTGTCTCTCCCCTGCCACTCGGTCTTTGATAATTCGAACCGGCGGCACGGGTCCCTTCGAGGCTTGGTCTCCACCTTCGCCCCCACTGGTCGACGGGGCCCGTGCCGCCGCCGCTCTCTTTAAACTCCGCCCGGCACGCCGTCGCGCCCGCTGGGAAGGGACCTGTACTGGACAGCTGGGAAAAAAAGAATCGATAGCGGCACAGCCTCGCGTCCTTGTCGCTGTCGTCGCCAGACTGGCCAAGGCAGAGAAGGGCGGGGTAATGCGGCCACCGTCGTGTGCTTCCCCACACCCATATATAGCCCACCCGCACCCCGGCGCTTCCCGGCTTCAGCAATCCGGTATCTTTATTTCACACCTTCCCATAGCTAACTATTCAACTTGCCCCTAATCCCTGCCACCGCGGTCTAGCTGTTCCCCTCCCAGCTCGGCCACCATTCTACCGCCTTAAGCGTCGCGTGGGCATTCCCCTAGGCGATATTTGACCGCCTACCCCTCCCCCTCGCTTGAAATTTGAGTGTTGACGCACCTGCCGCTACTTCGCCACCCCCCGCCTATGTCTGGACCCCCCACGCCCCTGAACTGCTGCTCCTAAGGCCGCTCTCATTAATTGGCAACACACTCGTTCCGCCCATCTCCATCTGCCGCCCGGCCCTTACCATCGCCCCCTCTTCGTAGCGGCCCCGCTCCCTTCCACCACCCTCCACCTCTATGTTGCAGTTCCTCATGGTAAGCCCCAGCGCCTGCGCCCGCTGCAGCTCAGCCACCATCCACCCCCCTTCCGCGTCAACCCTATTAACCACCCCACTACGCCCCCCCTCCCCGCGTTCCATATCCGTCACCTCGCCTCCTCTCCAGTCCCCGTCGCTGGCCGCCCCGGGACCCCAGAACCCACACTCCCCACTGACCCCGCGTAACCCCTCCCCCACCGCGGTGCGCACCGCCCCCGTACCCATTTCCCGCGCCGGCCTCCCCGCGTCTCACGCCTTCGACCCGCCCTTCGCGAGCACCGCCTCCACCGTGGACGGCACGGACGCCTCGTCGGGCTCGCTGGACGGGCCCACCGATTGGCCCCCCTTCGCCTCCCCCACCCGTCGCCCCAGCTTGGCGCCGCTGCCTACCGCATCCAAGCTGCTGGCCGCCACCTCCACCGCCGAGCCCGATCCTGACGCTTACCACCGCCAGATTATGCGCAGCCGCGCCGCCAGTATCCCCAACATTCTGCACCTGGATACTTACTCCACCTCCGCCACCCGCGGCCTCCTCTCGCCTACCCTGGAACTGCCTCCGGCCGCCCCCGAGGCCCCGGCCTGGACCACCGCTCCGCTGCTATCCTCTCCGTCGCCGTCCTGGTCCCACTCTTTCGGCCTCCCACGCCCGCCGGCCCACCATCGCTCCATGTCGATGCACACCCCCGCGCGCTTTGCCCCAGCCCTGCCCCCGCTAGCCCCCACCCCGCGCAACTCGGTGGCCGGCCCGGCCGACGAATCCGCCAGCCGCGACGTATATGAGCGCGTGCTATCGTCGCTGAACGCCGATGACGACGACGAAGACACTGCCGCTTCCGCTGCGGACGACCCCGCCCTTAGCCCCCAGGCCGCCCGCCTGCGTTTCGAGCGCGCCCGCTCGCACTCCATCTCACTCCACCCTGTGGCGCCGCTACCGGCCCGCGTGGATATGACCAGTCTCTGGCACACCCCTCCGCCGCCCCCCGCCGACACCTACGCGGGAAACCCCCTGGCCGGCTACACCCTGGGTGCCCGCCGCTACTCGTTGCTCCCCGAGGCCGGCTTCACCCCCGCCTTTACTGCGGATCCCTACGTTCCCTGCCCGACTTTCGCCCCGCCCCCGTATCCGCTGTACCGTCGCCACTCCGTCGCCGTACCCCTTCCGCCTGACACCATTGACGTGAACCGCCAGCTCAACCTGGCCGACAGTCTGCTCTCCCATCCGGCCCTGCGCACCACCACCCAGCCCCCTGCCACCTCCCCTGTCGGGAGCGGTCTGGCTTCCTCGCCGTCATTCGCCGCCACTTCTCCAGCCGATGGCGTGCCCGCGGGCCGCCTCCCGGCCGACGCCCGACTGATCACCTTGCTCTTCAAGGCCGGCCGCTCCGACATTTTTTATCTGACGAGTGATGGTCCGGATTTGCGCCCTGGCACCCATGTGATCTGCGAAGGCGACCGTGGCGTGGATCTAGGCGAGGTGGGCCAGACTGACGTTTGTCTCGACGAGCTGCGCCATGCCGAACGGCTGGTGTACGCCCAAACCACGCCCACCGCCCGCAAACCGGCCGAGGTTGAGGTTGAACTGATGCGGGCGAGCAACCCGCGCCTCTACTGTGTATACCGCGCCGTCCACTGTGCTTACACTTCGGCTAGCTCCAGCAAGGAGGTCTTGGTCAAGCGCGTGCATCGCCCGGCCGCCCCGGGGGACCTGGCCCGATTGCCAGCCCAGCGCACCGACGAAGCGCGGGCGCTGGAGGCGTGTCGCACCAAGGTGGCCGAGCGCCTGCTGCCCATGCGCATCCTGGACGCCGAGTTTCAGTGGGACCGCCAGAAGCTCATCTTTACCTACCGTACCGAACGCCGCGTCGACTTTCGCGACCTGGTGCGTGACCTATACAAGACCTTCAAGACACGCATCTGGCTCAAGGAGGACACGGGTTCATACTACGCCACACGCTAGCCATATCTCACCCTGCCCCTTACCTCTTTTTTTTTCTTCTCCGATCTTACCTGTATTCTTAGCCTCGCCATCTTGCAGAACATTCCCCCTTCCTTTCTCTTAAACATATAACCATAGCCCCCTCCCCACCTTCAACAACCTTAGACTGTACTTGTGACTCTATACTATCCCCCTCGTCCCTCCCTGTACCCAACCGTTCCTTTATTTTACTCTACTACACCGTCGCTACCGTATTTTCTGTGCCTCCCCTCTATACTAGATCCGATCAATAAAACGGCTAACCTTCTTGATTGTGTTCGACATTGCCCTTACCTCCACACCCCGTGCCTGGAATGGCCTGACTTGTTGGATTTTGGCTTTGTGGCGGACCACCTCCCCTTCCCCTCGAGGCCGATCCAGTAGCTAGAGCCGGTAATCATTATTTATGTTACCCACCGCCAGATCAATGCTGCCAGCGCTGACTGCACCAATCTACCGGCGGATGGTATTACATTCCATGCGCGGCGGGTGATGGCAAGTTGTAAGACCATGCACAGATCATCACGGCAAACCAGGTCGCCGAAAAGGTTGTCCGCAAAGGTAGGCCATATGCCATGCTTTACGGTTGTTCTCTGTGATAGGTGTGACCCTTCATAAAAAACCATCAACCAGATGGGCGCCATCTACAGTTGGAAGGAGAGGTGGGGCCGGTTCGTTTATCAGGCACTTGGGTTCACGGTAACCGTCTCTCCATTCCGGCCTATTTTATCGCGTGGAACAGACACCACTGCGCCTGATACAAGCTCTAGCGGCTGGTGGAATGTCGATTCCAAGTGGCAGTGATGGCACGTCCGCCAAATTAATCTCCTGGCTGGTCAAGCTGCCACGACCCCAGCCTGCTCAATGTTGTTTGCTTAATTAAGCCCCCTGCGACTATCACTGTAACAGGGGATCGACTGTCCCTCGACTCCCAATTCTCACCTTCCCAGAGGCCATAAAGGCCGCCTCGTTTTAGCCCAGGTGTGAATCGACTGAACGCCAGGTCGTGACTGAATCGCCACGGGTGTGGAGCGTGGTGATGCTGGACCCGCCATTCCCGAGCGACAGGCATGGCAAATGGTGGGGGGGGGGGTGGCAGGGGTACAGGTTTAGTTGACGCAGGGTTTCTCTACCTATGTTTCGCTGCCCACGTCCCCCGATGCCAGTTACCTTTGCTCGTGGCTCTGTGATGGCATGCGGCGTGCTAAAGTCTTACAACACATCTTGGGTAAACCAGGACGTCGATAACCACAACAGGGCGACCTAGGCCGTTCTCCTATTATCATCACACTGCTTTCTTTGGCTACAGAGAAGGCCCAACCTAGGTTGATAAGCCCTAAGGCATGAGCGGTATCGTGACTAGACCGTCAGACTTGCCAGGTACGTTGCCGCACGCTAGCAGACATGGTTGTGTAGCAGACCGGGCCTGCCCCAGTCGGTGCTTGGGCGTTAGGGACCGGTCGCTTGGAAGGCACCACGGGGATCCAGGGGAAGTTCCAGTCGGGCGGGCCAGTGGATACATCTGCTATGGCGGCTGCCTGCGTTGACCTCCTAATTAATGGCCGTTTGATAGATGCTTCCAGCAGGAACTCAGAGGAGGGAAAAGCCAACGCGCCCACATACGTGTGGATCCTCTACTTCCTTCCAAGGCGGGCGGTGCGAGCCCCTGACCGCTATGTCTCACGGTGAACAGAACCTGGCGCTTAGGCACCCTTCAGCAGCCGTTTGACCCATACATGTCCACTAGATAACTCCATCGGGGTGGACGTCATGGTTGACAGACCCGGCGGATGATCACTTCTCGACAAACGGGTCAATATAGCCCCTGCCGGGTGACCACTACATCCACCCCATCCATTTTTACCCCCACAAGATACCGCGGGTGCTGGTTGGGCCAATGTTCTAGGTATGCAAAGTAGGGATAGGGCTTGAGGGACACTCCAACTGCCCTGGAATTGCCCTACGGCTGGTAGCAGCACCCTCTGCCGTGGCACCGGGACCCAGGCGACCGGCCGAGGGGGGAAGTCCGGTGTGACGACAGAGGATGGCTGGGTTGCCGTATAAACCGATAGCAGACCGGTGCCGGCGTCTACAGTATAGCTTATGGGCGGACCAGGAGAGTGAAGGCGACCAAAGGGACGGGGCCCCGCGCCAATGGCCGGGCTCGTGGGGATCATTTCGTGTCCGTCGGCACCGTCTAACGGGCGAGAGACGGCGAGGAGCGGCTGTGGCCCCTTGCCCTCCTCCCTACAGGGTGACTTGTCCGCCGGCCATCCACTGCCATTGGCCGCTTGCATCACTGCCCCGGCCTTGGGCGGGCGGCCAATACTGGTTGCGGTCTTTGAACGGGTCGAGTCAGAGTAGTCGTGGTTCCTGCTTTATCTTGCCCACCCGCTCTGCCTCGCCACAGGACCGGCCTTCCCCCCCCCTCTGCCGTCTCCCCTTCCTCGCACCCGTCCTTGGTGCCATTTAAATAGCGCTTCGTTCGCCGTCTCCTCGGCTGAACACCCATCTCGCCTCCTTTGTATATACATGTCTATATTATGTCCTATACCGACAGCACCTCTCTGGCCCTAACCAACCGTGTCCAGCCTTGCTCTGCCCTCACACTTCCACGGCCGACACCCTGACCCCCCGCTTCCACCGCGTTGACTATTTAATTTAGCCACGGTCACTGCACATCCCCACTGGTCGCTTCGTTTGGCATCGTCACTGCCAGCGGGACCTGCGCCTCGTCCACCTGTCCAAACACGATTTCCAGACTCCGCTGCCTTCACCGTGGTGCGTGGGTTCTTTTTCACCCCTTGTTCGCTCCGCCTCCCGCCCTTGGTCGTCTTAAGCGGGAGCTCAGATTATCACCCCACTTTTCTCAATCTTAATGAAACGACCCGACATTGCCTGCCGCCCACGCTTTTAGTCGTCACCCCTGCCCTTTCACTACCCGCCCTCAGTCCGACGCGCGGGGGTGAGTATTTAAACCCCCCACTGTGCCGACCACTCTTGTCGCCGGTTCTTGACTGGACCTACCCAGCGCCGCCACCAACCGCAACCCCGACCATTTTTTGCTCGACTCGTTCTTTTCTTGTTCACCACGTCAACCCTCCCTCTTCAATTCGTCGAGAGGGTTAGCACCGCGCTCGTACTGCTTTCCTCCGCCGCCCTAGTCCAATACTTCCATACCCTCGGGTCACTTCACCACCACGATGCAGGCCCTCTACCACTGGTTCATATCCAAGCACCGGCTGGTCGCATTTGAAGTGCGCATCACGCTGCACGAACTCATCAACGTTCCGCTCGTCAGCGGAAACTTCTTTGTCAAGTGGCGTACCAAGAGTGGCACCGCCGCCTCCGGCTGTACCGAACGCGCCCCTATCGCCGACCACCGCGTCGAGTGGAACGCGTCAGCTCTCAAGCGCCTGGACCTGGTCATCGGCAAGGACGGCGTTCTGGCACCCTGCGAACTGCAGCTGTGCGTCAAGCAGGAAATGAACCAGGAGACCCCGCGCAACCTAGGCGTTTTGACGGTTAATCTCGCCGAGTACGCCCGCGAGGGCCGGGTGACCCGGCGGTACCTGTTGCAGGAATCCAAGTCCAACTCCACCATCAAGGTAAGTCCACAGACCAGTCTGGCCTGTCGTACCCACCTTCGCCTATGTGGTCCCCTAATAACCCCTCCCATCGCCCACTTTGTTTTACAAAAATATCCCCCTCGTGTTACATACGCCTTACCAGCTCACGATCGACATGAAGCAGGTGGCCGGCGATACCCGGTACAAAACGTAAGCCACTCACAGCATGGCAGTAAGGCCAAGGGACGGGCCATCGTTAATGGGCCCGATGACTCAACCTTCGGCCTACTTAGGGCGCATCACCCGGCCATGGCCAAAATCAGGCCATCCACCCATTGGCTGACCCCTTGGACCACTGACTGTATCGAGAAGGGGGGGGGCAAATACCCATACTTTTTCACCCTTCTCCCTCCTGCACGTCTTGAAGCGTACCTCCACGGCTATGGCAACCAACAACCCCCCTGCTAACCTTGACCCCTCCAACCCTCGCTACGGCCCCCACCACGCCTAGTCCCGCCCTCAAGAAGAATCAAATGGCCACCAGCCTGGCAGACCTCTCCAGCCATCCACGCTCGCACCGGTTCAAGCCACGTAAGTTCCACAGCCGAGACCGTCAGCACGTCACCGCGCCCCCGCGGTATGGCCTACTTACCCACGCTTATTGTCCTACCCCGCGTCTCCCTCCTTTCTCCTCTCCCTGCTTGGCCCATTTTAGGCAACCGGTCGATTTACGAGGGCTCGACCGGCCACGGTCCCCGCGCCTACTCGATTTCCAAGTCTGCCTCGTCCCCATTCCTGGTAAGTACCTGTCGTACCCAGCCGCTCAACTTGGTGGCACCAGACACGCGTATCCCCGGTTCCCAAAAGAGGGTGGACCAGCCCGCACGCTAACCCGATTTGCACCCCGTCACCTGTCCACGCGCAATGTCCCTCCGCCGCCTGCCCCTACCAGCCCCTCGGCAATGGTCTCGCCTCGGCCTACGAGGAGCCGGCCATGGATATCATGAAGGAAATCTTCTTTCCGTCGGCAGGCAGCACCCTACGGACATCGGTCCAGTGACCAGCCTGTGTCGCGGTCGATGCGCCCCTGCCCGTTATCCATTGTAGTCTGACCGCCCCTATTTTGCTACTGATCTACCAGAGCCTCTGACGATTGGCCCTCCATGCTAGACTTCCCCTTTCCGCCGTCCAACTCATAGCCATCATGGAGCTGCCAGCTGGCATCCCCTCACGTCCTTAATTCCATCCGTCCGGTGTTCCGCTGACACCCCACCTGACAGCCATTGTTAAAGGTGTGTGTGTGATCTCATCCCACTAGCCGCAAATTCGGTTTTCAAAATTGGGCGCTGCCGGTTACCGTACTTCTTCACCACAGTGCTTTCAGATCGGTATGCACCCTACGGTACCGAGCGCCCGCCACTCTTCACTCTCGACCTAACCTGCACTCCTGCCTAGCCCCCGTTGGACCTATCTGTGTATTTGTACCATCCCACTCTTCCCACATTGCTCAAAAACTAACCAGCAAAGCCATTTCCACCTTTCTAAATAATGAATATGTCCAACTAAATATGGCCGGGCCGAACTTCCATCCCCCACGAATGCCGAGGGCGCCATGTAGCTTGGTATGTTTACGCTAAATGGGTGGCGCCAGACAGGAGGGTGAAGCAGGGCAGACTAGGCCCCCCACCCACCTGGTGGCTCGACCGACTGGTCGTCATTGTTGGGGTCCCTTGCTGCCAGCGTGGGACACGCGAATTGTACTTCCCGAGGCCAGTCCTGCAATGTACTGGTGAACGAGCCCCATGTAAGGCTATGCCCCTAAATAGCCGTGGCTTTCGTGCAAGGCGGGCTACTGGCAAATTTGCAAAGGACGGGACAAGCGGCGTTAACTGGAGTTGGGTTGATTATTGTCGCAGTTGTCCCATCCTACATATAGCACGCGCCTCCGAATACATGCATCCTACTCCAACCTGATTAGCCAAACTAAGCCAGGACGCGTCTGCAAGCTGCCGTGCGAACTGGTATTGTGCACCTCTCTCTTCCTGCACGAATCCGTCTAGGTGCCATTATCTAATGGAAAAAAGGGTGCGAGACTGTTACAGTGCAGCTATTGTATTCAAACAGTACTATCCTAACTGTCCCACCGGCTCATGCAGGTGAAGGGTCGCCGTGCAATTGCCCTATAGCCGACGAGCGACTAACGCTGGCCCTCCCCCCCCCGCACCTGCCACCGCCTGGTTAGCATGCTGGCCCAGCCAGGTGGCACACTCCAAAACGAGTTGCTGCGATTGCGCAAGGGAGAAGGGCTGGCCTTCCTGTGGGATATGGAGAAACAAGACATTGTTGGGCCCAACTTGAGTGGGGTCCTGTGTCCAGCTACAGGCCATGGATACGTAGTAAGTGAACTCGCAGAGATATAGGCCGGCATCCATAGAGGACTGCACGAACGGTGGGTCCATCCGATGAGCCAGGACTTGGGCCAACTGCTGCGTGTCCACCCGTGTGGTGAGCAACGCTGGGATATCCGACGGTACACCGGGGAGGTCGGGGACCTGTCCGTCCGGAAGGAGCGTGCCGCGGTTGTCCCGCTTGTGGTAGCCGTGGCGGCGTGCCCGAGTCTCAACTTTGGCTCCGCCGGGGCTGCCCTGACCGACGTGCAGGTAGTAATCGTAGCCGCCTGAGCCCTCCGGGCGGGCTCGGTGTAGCTCGGGAATGATGGCCAGGATGGCCGCGTACTCGACCGGCAGTTCACGTACGTAGAGGCGGAGACGGAATGGCGGGCCGTCCAGGGGGGTGATATCGAGCACACGGCCTTGTAGGTCCTTGACGGCCTGCCAGCTGGGGTTGGTCGGGGGGCGCGGTTCCCCGAAGGGCTGTGGAGGAGTAGGATAAGTAGGTAAAGCGCAGACAAATTGAGTGGTCAGGCTAGGGACCCAGTTGGCGAGGCGTTAACTAGGAGCAGACAGAACCAACTTGGCCACGCTAGGGTCGGTACCGCGCGCTGGGGAGGAGGAGGGTGAGCTAGGTCCGCTACGCAATGTCTGCGCCAGTTTTGCAATGGGGCACAATGCTCCGACCCCTACCAGTATACGGTGGCGACAGGCCAGGCGCCACTTACTTCGAAGCCCGTAATGAGCATGCACTTGACAGGAATCGGCTCGGTCATGGCTAGCGGAGGTAACTTTACGATAGGGTGCTGAGGCAGTAAGTAGGCGTAAAGGGGGAAGAAGTAAAGTGCAGAGAGGCCCGTTCATATCAAACCGCAACGTAGAGTCATACCCCTCCCTTGTGATGTGGCGCCAAAGGAGTGTGAACTCCCTGACCCTGCGAGCCAGACTAAAAGGATAAGCGTTCCCTTGCCCACCCCTTGCATACAACCACGTCCTCCTGATCATCTAAGCTTCATCAATAGGCAAATGTATCAATGCTTTATGTTTAAGCCCCTGAGTCACGCTCGTCCACATGGTCCGAGCTGGCCGTGGCAAGCCCTGTTTGGGCCATCACGTTCGCTCAATCGCTCGTAGTAAAGCGGACCGGGCCCGGGGATTACCAGCCATTTCCTCTTTGGTAGGCTTGATCACCTTCCTGGTGAGTAGGCGGAAGGCCGGGGTGACTTTGATTGGCGAATACAAATTGGCGGGGAGGGGGTATGTTACTAAGCGGGACTGCGTCAGACTGGGTCCGCCCCACTCACGCGGGGATCGAAACCACATCACCGCAGCGTGGCGGGATCTCGGATACATTGAAGCCGGAGGGGGTTCCCTACTTACCTGGATCGTCGGTGGTCTCCTCGGCCTGGGACTGCTCACGGAACAGGCGTTTGACGATCCGGTCCTCCAGGGAATGAAAGGAGACAACAACCACCCGGCCGCCGGGCCGAGTGAGAGAGAATGCTTCCCCGAGACTCATTTGAAGCTCCGCCAGTTCGTCGTTAACGTAAATACGGAGCCTGGGTGCCACAGAAGTGGTACAGAGGAAATTAAAACGGGCGGAGGGGGGAGGTTCGGCGGAGCTGAAAGGTAGGTTAGCTGGCGAACGTGGCCATGCCAAGAGACACGTTAATTTGGCCACGAAACAACGGACACGTCTCGGATTTCCGGTAATGGCCAGACCTTATTCAACCGCCTGCAAATTTTCCCGGCCGACTTACCCTTGAAAGACCCGACTGGCCGGGTTTCGGAAGGACCGTCCGTCTGCGGACCGCTGACGTTGGGCGTGGGGCACGGCGCTGTAGATCACTTCTGCGAGCTGAGCTGTCGTGGCAATGACCTGTTGCCGTCGGTACTGGTCGATTGCCTGGGCGATGCGGTAGGCGTGGCGCTCTTCACCGTACTAGTGGGCGTGGTGGGGGTAATTGGGTCATCGTGAACTGGTGGGCGGGGATTAGAGATGTATAAATGCTCCGTCGGAGCCTCCGAGCAAGGTCAGTATCTCAGCGTGGTGAGACATGCCAACAATGTCAATAATTCGTTTTGTTTTCGATGGAGGAGGGAGGGGGGGAGTACTTACAGTAGTGAAAATGTCGGCGAGCTGCTCGACAGTGTAGTTATTGACGACCACTGACGCCGGGACGGTACGTCGACCCGTCCGTTCCCGGATGGCCTGCTCACTCGTTTCGTGGCGACCGTACGACGCCATGCGCATATCCAGGGGGCCGTCCTTCATGTACGAGAACCCTCGGCCGGGGTCGTCGATCTGCGGGCGAATGGATAATAGTTTTGGGTGGTAAGTAATCGCTGCAATTGCTAAACTGACCTGATACCAAATGTGGATTTGTTTTTTGAGGCCTTGGGTTGAGAGTGAGAAGCGGTTAAGATAGGAACGAGCAGCATGACGGCCTACCTGTGTGCTACAGACGCCAATGTCGTAGACGATACCTGCGAACGGCGCGGGACTATAACGGGCGATGGATAGGCGGGGTAGATATCTAGGTGAGCCGAATGAAATTCTAGTGACAGGTGATCGTTGGCCAGGCACCTACCCCGTCCCCTCCCGAAATCGGAGAGTGTGTGGCCAACCGGGTCGCTCCATTGTCACCTACTCAGCGGGGAATTGCTGTCGGGATACTCGGTCGATACGGCTGAACCGGTTCAAGTATGGGAAGAGCCGGTCGCTGCGAGTCAATATCAACGTTGGTCCGCGTCACCGACGATAGGGATCAAAGAGCAGGGACGTTGATAAAACAGATAGTAATTAGGAAACGGGGTCGATATCGTAAATTCCGCCTCAATTGTAACTACATAATTTGTCCGTCTGCAGGCTGGTGAAGCGTCTTACCGATACTCGGGGCGAGCTGCGAGCTCCTGGGCCCGCTCGAAGGCTAGCGGGTCCTGATCTACGGCTACCACCCGACAGTCGCAGCTGTGAGATAGCGTGCAGAAGGGTCCAGTACAGAGGTGAAGTGTTAGTTGTGGCGGGAATCGTCGCTGTAGTATTGACCCACCTGCTCATGGCGACGAGTGTCCCCGAAGTGACCTGCGGTGGCCATCGAAATTTGGGTACAACGTTACCTATCCAAAAGGGCTTGGGTGTAGCCACCTTCACCAAAGGTTGTGTCCAGGTACCATCGACCCGGAGCCGGGGAGAGGTAGTTTAGCACTTGGTCAAGGAGCACCGGAACATGACCAACGGGTGGCGGGGGGTGGTAGCTGCGGCTTGTTGGCAGCAGCGGTTGTGATTGCCGCATGGACCAGCGGAGAATGGCACGCGGGAAGGCCATGGCTAGATAGGCGAGACCGTAACAGTACGGTTGGGAACTTGGGGGAGGCTATGGTGAATCACTCTACCGAGGGCACGGACGAAATTCGTAGGAGGAGTGGCCATGCCTGTAGCGGATCCGTTCACATGAGGCCCTACAATCTCCCAAAAAGTTCGACCAGAGCCCGGCGTTTAACTGGACATGCAAGGGCCGGGACTTGACCCACCCATTCCGCAGAGATCGCTGGCACGCGTCTGGCAATGAGGGGAGGGGAAGGAGGGAACCGGCTTGATCCCGTCAGATACAGATGGGCGAATGCCCTGCCATCGTGTCTAGGCTTGCGCCATGAGCCCTTCCATATACTCATCTGCAGCGGTTCTCAGCATTCCGTTTTTAATGTTTTCCACCGCGACCCATTCCTGTACCCTGTAGCATCTGCCGACACGTACCACTAATCCTTGCCTCACGTCGTCCGTCAACGACACCACCCTGGCCGCACGCTCCTCCCTAACTTCCTAACTCGTTGCGATGAGTATCAGCAGCGAGGAAGTCAACTACCTAGTGCTCCGGTACCTCCGCGAATCAGGTAAGGCCTGTTCTGCATAGCTCCGGCTTCTGTCCTAGCCTGCCGACAGACACCACTATTCCGCGCTAGAAATGCTGTTCGCAAGACGGTTCCAACACTAAACCCACCCGCCTGCCCACCGTGTGCCCCGTTTACAGGTTTCAAGCACGCCGCGTTCTCTTTCCAGTACGAGAGCCAGCTCGACCAGGATGCCTTCCAGGACCAACCCGTCAAACCCGGTGCCCTACTGAGTGTCCTGCAGCGCGGACTACAGTACCTGTCCTTGGAGGCTCACCTCAACGACGACGGCACGGTGCGTCCGTGTAGCGCCGAATTCCGGCTGCTCGGTGACCACGTGTGCGAAGCCGGACCGGTCAAGAAGCGCAATGGTCGCCAAGGTTCTGATGGCCGAGTACCCAGCCCCATCCCGTCGGTTCCAGTGCGGAGCCGGCGGGAGGAGGCCCGACGGGAACCCAACGATGGCAAACGCACCAGCGGAGAGCCGACCACCCCCACCGAACCCGCCCCGACCAGCATGGCGGTGGACTCGCGCCGGTCGGCTTCCCCGCAGCTGACCGAGCGGGACTTGGCTAAGATGCAGCTGGATGACCCAGACGAGAAACCAGCCCCGGCCGTACCTCCCCCTGAGCGGCGCGTGGTACTCCGAGGCCACAGCGACAAGGTCTGCACCTGCGCCTGGCACCCACACGACCCGCGCCTACTCGCCACGGGATCCTACGATGCTACGGCCCGGATATGGACCGTGGATGCAGGGGAGGTCGCGATGGAGTCGCTGCGGCTCGATCACCAACTGGCAGCTGACCAGGAGAACCCCTACGTGACGACCGTGGCCTGGGACGTAAGTGCTGAACCCAAAGAGAATATCCCCTCGCCCGGATACCCCCCCCCGGACCGTTTAGGCTGGAGGAGAAGATGGTAACCTACAGCTCCTGCCAGCACTCATTCTAATCCTGCATTATTCCTATCGTTCTCCGTCACTCACGATGTCCCCTCCCCCATCCCTTCGATCTTGTCCTCGATCCAGCCTACTGGCGACCTCCTCGCCACGGGTGCCTTTGACGGCCAGGTTCGGCTGTGGACCCGGGCCGGCGAGCTACGGTCCGTTCTGCAGCACCACGGCGCCCCCATCCTGACGCTTAAATGGAACCCGGCCGGTGACCTGCTGGTGAGCACGAGTGTCGACGCCACCGCTGCCGTGTGGGTTGCGAAAACTGGCGAGTTACGACGCGTCTATACCGCCCCCCGAGGCCCCGTGCTGGACGCGGCCTGGCTCACCAATGATATGTTGGCCGTCGGTTCAGCCGATGCGCAGGTCTATCTGCTTAGCATCACTCGCAATGATCCCCTGGCCACGTTCTCGGGCCACGAGGGCGGGGTCAACAGCCTGCGCGCCGACCCCCGTGGTCAGTACCTGGCGTCGGGCTCCGACGACCGTACGGTGCGCATATGGTCCGTGGAAACCCGGTCTGTGGTGCACACGCTGACAGGCCACACCGGCGAGGTCTATGCCCTCGAGTGGGCTCCGGGGGCCGCGACCGGCGAGGCCGACACGCTACCGCTACTAGCCACCTGCTCCGTTGACCACACGGTTCGGCTCTGGGACGCGCGGCAAGGTACCTGCCTGTTCGTCCTAGAGCGGCACACCGAACCAGTCTTTGCGCTCAGCTTTAGCCCTGACGGCCACCGCCTGGCCACCGGGACCCTCGACCGCCACGTGTACTTCTGGGACTGCACTTCAGGCCGCCTGGTGCACAGCGTCGAGTGTCCTTCCAGTATCTTCGAATTGCAGTGGGGCCAGGCGGGCGGCCGACTGGCCTGCTGTCTTGCCGACCACACGGCCCA
Organism: Tieghemiomyces parasiticus; assembly: GCA_027575765.1. NCBI lineage: Eukaryota > Fungi > Kickxellomycota > Dimargaritomycetes > Dimargaritales > Dimargaritaceae > Tieghemiomyces > Tieghemiomyces parasiticus. The sequence goes on along the minus strand of JANBPT010000118.1, from coordinate 53,936 downwards.
GGTTCTGCCGGGCCCGCCGTCTTGATCATCACCTTGCTAGCGCCATTTTATCTTATGATTACACTCGTGTTCTTGGTTACCTGTTGTTTGCCCACTTTAATTCTACCGCGTCCACCCGGTACGTGTCATCCTGCTGTACATATTGCTCTATTAGTAAACCCCGCCCCAGTCGGGATGGCGACCCCTCCATCCGCCCGCGAGCGGCGCAGTTTAAATGAACATTTTTTCTGCTTTCCTTGCCCTTCACCCGGTCCCTCCCCCACCGCCTTGGCTAACACCGGGATAAATTTCGGGACTGGCCAATAATGTACCAGGGAGGCAACTGCCGCGTAATGCGGTCCGATTTAACCCTACCCGGGGCTTCCTTACAGCACGACGGCTTACCTGCCTGTCACATCGCGTTCGCCCTCCGGTCGCGCCTGGCCCGAATCCGCCAGCTGTCCTTGTAACTTCTGACGAAGATCTCGTTCTCACCTTCGACTGGACACCCCACGCATCCCTCTTCCTCCGCCCCTTTACCCGTCTCGCGACATCCCCTCGGCTACCTAGCTAGCACACGCATCTCCCTTTCTTTTGTACCCCAAGGCCCCTTCCAGCGTTACGGCCTGTCTCACCTCCTCCCGCCGATTGCCCATCCCCAACCATGAGCGATCCTAGCCACAGCTTCAATCTTGTAGTAGGTGCCGTGTCAACCCTCGGGGCCCTCGGCCTGGTTGGCTGGTACCTCTACCGTGACCATACCCGCCACCGGCATACTAAGGCCGTCCGTGCTCTGGTCCAGCGCTTCACCCAGGACTTCCGGACGGTCAGTAAAAGCGCCGACGACATCTGGTCCGAATGGGTGCAGCCCCTGCTGCCGCTCTTCGAACTGACCGACCCGGTCGAACGGGCAGCGGCTCTGGCGGCCGACTACAAGCGGGCCGACAAGGGTCTGGGCGTGGCCTCCGAGTTACTACTGCGGCAACTGGAGAGCATGGATGGCGTCCCGCTCCGCAAACTGCTCGAACCCGTCACCCCGGACGCCGTGGCCGCCGGGTATGAGCCGAGCGCCCAGCAGCAGGAGGCGCTGGCAAAGCTCAAGGACAAGCGGCGACACCTGGCCCGGCACCTCAACCAGCAGCTGGCCAAGGTGGACACGTATCACACGGAGCTGAAGCAGGCCGTTTAGAGGGCTGGGCACCAATTGCCTCCCGTGCTTCTCCTGCCCTGGCTGCGGGCTAAATAAACGTACTGAATCCTACCAGCATGTCTCAGGCAGTGCGAGCCTACCAAAATCGCCCAAGGCGGCGGCCTTACAAGTACTTGGGGAAAGTGATGAGGCGTGTAGAAGGGGGCGAAGCTGTGGTGGATTTTCCAAGCCAAGGCGTGCCTGCATGGAGTGGGCAGGAAGCTCAGAGTGAGACAGCATACGGCCCCTGGCTGCGCGATTGGTGTGATACGTCCATCATTCTTTGACCTTCCCTAGGCGTTGATGAGCTTATGGTGACCGTCCACGTATCTACATCTCCAATTTCCTCAGCTGAGCTTCCCCCCCCTGGTGCCGCAGCCCGGGCAAGCGGAATGATGACCAGGTAGAGAATGGGGGGGGGTGGGAGGTGGTGGAGGGGCCTAATAAAAGTGACCACGCCCCCCCCCCCGTCTTCCAATCTGCAAGTCTCATCGCCAACCCTATCGCCCGATTGTCGTTCGCTCCTTTACCAGTCGCCATCGCCATCCGACGCTTACATCTCCAGCCCATCCATTTCCCTCATTCCCTACCCCTCCTCTCCAACCTCCCTATCCACCATGGCCGAACGTGACTGGGACGAGTCTACCGTCATCCGCAAGCGCAGTACGCAGCCCAAGGTTATGCGCAAGGAATCGGAGGTCAATAGCGTCCGTCGCTCCGGGGGTGTCCTCTCAACGGATCGTAAAGGTACGCCGTCATACCAGTGTGGATGCCTTGCTTACCTTTCCACCACCACGGTCCTTCGCACTAAATCGAGGGCCGCACCCAGATCGCCAAGGTCCGATCTACTAGTCCACTCGGCGGATCCTTCCCTGCCACCTTCCCCTGAACCCTTAAGCTAACCACATTTCGTCCCCATATCCCCCTCCGCTTCTTCCTGCGTTAGATACGACCAACAAGGGCCAGCAGGGTCTCGACTATAGGCAGGTGGGCAAGATTGCCGAGACCAACGACGTGGTGGCGCCCCCCAAGCTGGCGCAGGATGTCCCGCGGGCCATTATGCAGCGCCGCAACGAGCTCAAAATGAACCAGGGCGAATTGGCTAGGCGCATTAATGAGAAACCCACCGTCATCACTGCCTACGAGCAGGGCAAAGCCATCCCGACCCAGCAGGTCCTGACTAAACTCGAACGGGCACTGGGCATCAAACTGCGCGGCACTAACATTGGCTCCCTACTCCCTCAGCGCGGTTCCAAGTAAGCCACCCCACTTCCGCGCGGGTTTGGGGACATCCTCTCTACACCTGACATCCCCATCCTTGGAGTCTGTGCTTAGCGATGGTTACCTGTTGGATCCAGCGCACTGGTATGGCGAGAATATACCTTTCCTGCCCTTTTTTTGCTTTCGTTAGGACACGCTGCTCTGGTATTTGCAGTCTTCACGACCTGAGCAGTGTCTCGGTTGCGATTTATTCGTCGGTATACTTGCGGAGCCAACTCTCCGTTTCTCAGCGCGATGCAATACCTCCAAGACCCTACCATTCTCCCCCAGTACCAGTGTAATGCCAAGCACCAGTTGAAGGCCTACCTTGCCTACTCAGTTTCATCCCAATAAATACGCCCCAAGCCCATGTTGCAGAATGATGGATATCGGACCATACGGCGGTCCGCGGTGCATCACAGTACCATTTCATATTCGACTGAGTCTGAAGAATACATGGTAGGATATAAACTAGAATGTTTGGTGACAGGTTATCTTTATCAGGTGTGGTTTGTTTCATAGGCAACCCGTTTAACCGCACTTCTTAACCGGCGGATTATCGTTGATTTCATGGCGGTCCTTGTCGAGTTTCAGTTCTGTACGAAGGAAGTGTGAGGACATATGGGGGGATCTAGTCGGTGAGAAGCCGCACGGTGAGGTAAGCGCCTTAATCAAGAGGTTGGGTTAAAAGAAAGCGAACCAAACGATGTGGTCAGCCAGCTCTTCCCTCCCACTCATGTAAAGCCATACTTACGGAAAGTGTCTGAACCGGGTTGCCGGACGCCCTGGACGATGTTGCGGGAAAGTATCGTAGCCACCTGCTGGCCCACTTTGAGCGCCTGGGGAAGGGATAGATGATCGGGATGAAGTTGTGGTGGTCAAGCGGGACAATTCTTGGCCAGTTAGCGTCCTGTGGGTAGGGAGCGGGTAGGTCTGTCATAAGCTGGAGTCAAGGATCACGTAGAACCCCAGTATTTAACCTGGGGATCTCGTCATAGAGCCTCCCGCCGCGACAGCCCCTGGAGAGAGTGGACTGCGCCCATTGTGATGTCCTATGCGTGACATACCTTTGCGATCTTAGCCGGGTCAGTTTCGTTACGATTGGCTTCAAACTTCTCTCGGAGTTGCACGGCCAAAGCCCGGCGGGCGGGCTCGTCCCCGTCAAAGGTTCTGCGGCCCGCTCGCGCGATCAATCGGTAAACAGTGAAGACCTCACGGTTGACCATGGCGACAAGCGTGGAGGAGGGAATGCGTTAGAGTAGAGGACGAAAGGGTCGTGACGAGCGTGGTGCGCGTGGGGGGGAGGAGGGTTTGGGGAGTGATAAGGGTAACCGGCGGCAGAAGTGAATCGGGATTTCCTCAAACATTCCTGATCGCATAGACTTTACACGACCGGTTACTGGCCCAACGCATTTGTGCCTACCGAAGCCCCCCCCCCTCCCACCCCCAAGACCTCGACGCCTTGCTGCGGGTGCCTAGAATCCCTCTACCAACTGTTTAGCGTCTCTGGCCTCCGGACTGCGCCCTTGTTTCTCTCCGAACCTGTGGCAAGCCAGGGCCCACGCAAACTAGGGCGCTTGGCTGATCAGTTGACCCGTCAGGAGTTCCCTAGCCCTTCCCATCGGCCTACGTAGTGAGCTGCGCTGTGCGCCCTTCGGCTATTTCATTCCACCTGCTACTCCGCTCATTGGCTAAGCATTTGATACATCTCCCAGCTAGCACCCTTCCTATTTTACTACCCTTTATCGCACCCCTCCAGCTTATAACCCACGCACGTCATGTCTGCTGCCACTCGCCCCGAGGTCCTGTCCCTCTTCCGGTCCTTCCTGCGTGCCTCCCGTCAGTTTAGTTCCTACAACTTCCGGGAGTACGTCCACCGTCGTGCCAAGGACGGCTTCGAGCTCCACAAGGCCGAGACCGACCCTGCCAAGGTCCAGGAGCTGATCCGGGACGCCCGGGCCCAGCTGACCGTCGCCCAGCGCCAGGCCTTTATCAACAGCCTCTACGCCAAGGACCGGTTGGTATTTGAGTAAACCTTGTCGAGAAGCCGGCTGTCCGTCCACAGGCTCCTCTCGGCTCCGTCCCTGGTTACTTTTTGAGGCGGCCTAGGCCTGTTGCGACAAATACCCCGATAGCCAATGCACCACCACAACGCCCACTTCGCTCCTATCGCGCTGGGTCCTTTGTAGGACCACAATGTAATAAATGATCTAGTTATCCGATGGCCGTTCATAGACTAGAGGGGTGGCTTAAGCCGACTTGGTGGGAGTTGGAGAGGCAATGTTTAATGGACAGGTATTAGATTCGAAGGTTAGGGCTTGCGCCAAACTAGAATTGGTGTGTTACAACCTGGGTGCCAGATTTCATCCTGCAAGGTCGTCGTTCAGACTAGGCTCTGCGCCTAATCAAACGGCTCCTATGGCCCTTCCTCAGCTCAACAACCACCCCCTATAAATTCACTAAAGCCGTATGTAGACTAATCTCTCCCCAAACACCATTCGTCGGCTGTCTAGTAATGGGAGGGGTGCTTCTGGATAGACAATTTGCCACCTAAGCCATCCTTCACGCAGCTTGGCCGGTCTCCGTAGGCTTCGCTTTGAGACAAGTCCCTATGTACGGCTATAACAAGCACCTTCCCGGCGTATTAATCACAAAGCAATGGCTAATGAGGATACGTTGCACCACGACCTACTCCTTCTATTAAATGTGGAGGTGTGTGTTGGCGGGCGGGGTGGGGCGGCGGCGGCGGCGAAGGCCCTGACGACCATTTGCGTCGAATCCAAGACATACTATCGCCAACATTCACGTCCAAGTCGCGGGCCTATATCACATAATTTATGAGAGTGGGCCCTTAGCCCCTGACAGATGCTACGTCTGCAATTCTGGCCCCTATGATATACGTTACTAGCACCCACGGGGTGCAACGTAACTCGAAGGCGATCGTTCAAGGCACGGACATGTTATTGGCTCCGCCCTGCCGCTTAACGTCTGAAGAAGGAGGTAATTCTGGTCCATGGCAACAGAATGCGTGGCATTAATGAGGGGGGAGAGGTAGCCATAATAACTACCTGCGTTCGGTTGAATAGGGCCATACCTAACTTACCAACGACCATGCTTTCTATAAAAAAATACTTTTTTTACTACAGCCCTTAACCTACATTCAGCGCAAAGGCGACCGAGCGTCAAGCTGTTCAGATTACCTGTATTGGACATGGTAGGTAAACTATATGAGATATCCGAGTCAGCATCGCTGATTTGCGACTCTTCTTGTAAGAAGGCTCATCAATGTCAACACTGCGGCCAGGGCTCATCAAGCCGAAAGCTCTAAATGGGTTTTTGACACAAAGGTTTGTTTTTATGCCCGAGAGACGAGGCCCGTCTTGGCAGGCTTAGTTGTTTGCCATGGTCCAAATAACTCGAATGCGGTGGATCGCCGCCCTGGCCAGGAGAGCCGGTACGCAGGGCTGGACGGTGAGCGACGATTTTCATTGGTAACGCACCACGTTCAAGCTCGCCTGCGCATCGTACAGACGTCATATGCACATAGGGATAGTGAACATACACACATCCCAACCGAGGTGCCGTAATGTACGCGGAAAGATAGAAGAGGCGCCCGCATGTTCGAAGTGTCAAATATTAGGGAGTGATCGCGCCAACCTCTTGCTTGTGTGATAGGGAGAGGGGTACGTTCCTGTGATTTACTTGACCATTCCGCTATCGTTGGAGTTGAGACATCTAGCCGCTGTATTAACCAATTCTCCCTCGTACCGACCCCGACGGGTGGCCGGAGGGAGGGGGGGTAAATGAGAAGTATTTGGCGTTAGGCCCCCTTTCTACCGACCATACAGGCGGGCGACACCATTTAAGCAACAAATGATTGTCTAGAGGTGAACTGATGGATAACAACACCTCCGTATTACCTCCATTGACAATGCTATCCGAGGTTTACCATATGTCGCCACTTTAACTATACTAGTCAAGTGTCATTGAATTCCGAGGATATACTGTTAGTAGCTGTCATCCTGCAATAGCTTGTGCTATCGACTGCGTGCCCGAATCAGTGCCCAGTTGTTCTGCTGGCTCCAACATGCCACAAAAAGACCCGGCCATGACTGCCAATTTACCCCATCACTGACTGTCAAATAGCCCTACTCGGCCCTTCCTATCCAGTACGTCAGCTTCGCGTTTTCCGCGGCCGTGCTCTACTTCCACCTACCTTATTCTACAACAATATCATCACTATACAGGTCTCCACCGCCCTCGGCCTTGACTATTCTGACCACAACCATTCCGCCTGTCATCGTCGCCACGCCTTACAGCATTCTGGCCGCTCTAAATGGAGACTGAATTACCTAGGTCAACAACCAACTTTATTAAGATCAGAGCTGTGCCAAATATGACAACGATAGCAGTGTTAGCGGCGATAATACTAAGGTCAGTAGAGGCAGTATCGGTTACAACTTGGAGGTCTTCGTTTATGTTGGTGAGGGTAGTGCCCAGACCGGCAGTGGGCGCCGTCCATAGTCTGGACCAAGACCTTTAAACCGAGCCACTACATTGCCACCCAGCACTAGAAATGTAGGTTATCCACCACACTCACCTCAATATGAGGAGCCGTACAATCCCCCCCCTTCCCGTTGATCCATATATTTTTTTCCGAACTTTCTAACTCCTCCCGCCCCCGCCACTCGATGCCCGGCCTCATAATCTTCGGTTCACAAACGCCTTGTTACTATTCGTCCTATCTACGGGCACCATCACCTCCCTTTTTTGTAAATACACTGCGCAATCCACTCACGATTTCTTCCTAATGCGGGGACTATCGGGATTGTCGACCAGAATCCCGTGGCCCTAGACAACAATATCAAAGAGATTTATATCATAGGCTCCCAAAGCATGCCCTTCTGAGTCACCCTTAGCCCCATACTTGATAACCGTCCCCTGCTACCTACCTTGAGGTAGAAAGCGACTCGCTCATCACGATTAACCCTGCCGGTGAGGGTTCTCTGTATTAATAAATCGGATCCCTATGGCTGTATCTAGCCAGGTATCCTTGTCGGTGACGGTATTTGGCAAAAATGAATTAAAGGTAATTGTGCGTCAACCGTTTCAGACTACGTGGCATTGCCCAGCAGCATTGTCGTGTCCAGTACTCGTAGGTTACTGGCTTTTCTTTGCCACTCACCAGCCCACTTTGCGTCCGAATAGTACTGTGTGTGCTGTGGCAAGCGATACAGCTATTAAGCCGTACGTCTTACCCTATGAGAAAGACGGATAGACCCTAGTGCTCGCCTACAACGGTGTCGGATTTAGAATGATCTACCGTACAACCCACCTTTTTTGGGTGGGTGATGCATCTGGTGTTGACCGCCATACTTTAGTAAGCCCTTAGTTCGAGCCAGGGTACGACTGATCAGCTGGATAAGATGTATTCCACTTCACTTCCAGTCGTTCAGCCCGCTTACCTATGTGAGAAGATCGCTGTCCCGTTTTCAAGCAAGGCCCCATATTGACTACATATACGGCTTGAAGGCTTACCAATGGCAACGCCGGATGGCGTGGACCCGCCTAACTCCATGTATCTGCCTAGCGTGGTCGATGAAACTTTTGGGTTCCGTCCGGGACACACTGGTATTACGAGCTGACTACCAGATAGAATCGGCGCTCCCCTGAGATAGTGTACTCTTTTGACTCAGCATTTGCGTGCTTCCGTTATAAAATTCCGTGATGATATATAAATGGACCAGTCGTCCTTCCGAATCTTATACCAAACCTCATACCGCAACCGCTCGACATACGTTATTTCCGCCACTATACCTAGCCTGATTGTAGCGACGCTTTACTCCCTCCTTCATCCAGATCTCCTCCGCTCCACCTGTAGTATTGGTCTACCTACGTTTTACGCTGCCCCGGCCCTGACCGCTGCGTCCGTAGTGCTTAGGTTGTCAGCTCTGACTCCGGCAACCATGGCCCTACCCTTCCAGTACTCTACAATTTCACTCTATTCGACGTACCAGCAGCCCCCTATTCTCGGTCACTCTACTCACTAGGCAGCAAACGGTCACCCGCTTTATCCGCTGACGACGGGTACTCTAGCCGCCCTGATCCACGTGTACTCTAACGCTACTCTTTACAGCATCATGACTGACCCACTATTTATCCACACTGACCGGCGGGGGGTCAGAGTCAATGTTCTCTTCTACGCCATGACCAGTGTCCTCTCGCTGGTCATGGTGCACAATCTCTTCCTCGCCACGCGGACGCTGCGTACCAACCGCCAAAGCATCCATATCACGTGTTTTGTCATGAACTTGTACCTCGCTGTTCTGTCGGTGGTCCCTCTGCTACGAGACGCCGTCGACATGTCGTGCCGCGTCTACGTGACCAGTTTCTTTGCCATGTACGTCGGGTTCCTCACCTTCTCGGGGATCGTTCTTATCATTAAGGCCTATTACGCCAGCAATTTCTCCCGAAAGCTCCTGTGCGTGCTGATCGTGTTGTTGGCCGCCACCGCCAGCGTTCATACGTACGGAGCCGCGCAAACCAATGTGCTCCCAAATTTAACCAGCTCCACCTGTATCTTTGAAGTGCAGCTTTCTAGCTTCACCATCTCTATGGGCACCGACTTCGCCTTTAACACCGTCGTATCGGGCATTTTTCTGGTTCAAATTTTTAAGGCCCACCAAACCTTCAAATCCAGCCTCTATATTCTACTCTTCCAGGACGGTATCGTATTTTGGATCGTCACGTCGCTCTTTCCCATGGTACTCGCTGTTGTAGCTGTCATTGACCGGGATTCGGTTTATTTTCCTCATGCCATCTTGGGATACAGTAAGTTCACCTGGTGCAATGATAGACCCAGCATCACTAGGTCGGCGAGTTTAACTACCAGGTGGGCTGGACATAAGGGTCGGAGAAGGCCAAGTTGCTACTGGACAGCAATAGCGGGGCAATCCCTCCGCTCTCGAAATTAATGGGTTCGGCTAACAACGTGTCTTACACCCCTTGTCCACTTCGCACGAATCGTGTGGGCTGCCACAGTCCTTGCCAGCAGCCGAATCATCGTTTGGCAACTACGCCGTGGGGTTCAGCGCACTGCTAGACGCGAGAAGTACCTGCAGGAAGGGTGCTAGTTCAAGCTTTTGTCGGAAACGATCGTGTTACCCCCTCGTCCCCTTTCTCATATATATATATATTGTAAATTGTGGAAAGTTTGTTAAGATGTTTTATAGCAGAACGATCCAACCCACCCCCCTCTAACGGTTCAAGTCAGCATCGTCCAACCGCGGTGCCATCCTTAATTCTTGTAGAACCACATCTATAGAACGGCTTTACTAGCACTGTAAGGTTCGGCCACTCTGTCCTTATAAAATCTTGGCGGGATTGCCAACAGAGTGACTGTGTCGTGTGAAGAATTTGCCAGGGTGCCGTTTTTGGCGCCCAACTCGTACCCCTCAGTATTATATGGTCACAAGGGAGGTATGTCTATTCCACATCATGTAAGTGCTGCGACTCTCATTTGTGGAGAGCCGGTGTCGGTCTGGTTGTAAGGAAGATACCATTTCCGACTTGGCTTCGTCGTCGGGTTTAGCCCTATTTGTGTGTCACCTGCGCCGCTTGACCATTAGTGGTGAAGGAAGTGACATGCCCTCCTGGCAAGAAAATATGTACTCAGGAAAGGTAGTGGAAGTGAGCTGACAAGGGTTATCCACAATCATGCAGCATAGCGGTGTGAAATGGCAGTGCGAAGGTAGCAATCTTGCCCTATTGGGCCGATGGCCCGCTGTCCATCATCCCCACAAACCAGACCGCTAGTACAGGTTTTACCCCTCTTAAATATCTGAACCCATGTCCCCTGTCTCTGCAATAAATATCCAGTAATCATCATTCGATTGGTCTAGCACCGCTTCCTTTTCGTATAATACATAGCTTATTGCTTGCGTAATTTACACTCGATGACCAATCGTTACACCCCACTTCTCGCCTGACCTTACCATTTCAATTTTTATATTGCTATATACTGTTTATATCTATTCCACCTTGACCACCCCCACAACGCGCTTCTGATTCTTTTCCTTTTCCGCCATTGTGTTAGTGCTACCGACTTAAGGCTTCTCGCCCACTTATGTGCCAAACCGCCTCCCTGGTGAGGCTGCACTATGCTATATATATGTATATATATATTTGGTAACGATTGCCCTATTAGTTTACACGCCTGGCCGTAACCTCCAGTGGCGCCCCTATACACCGCGCCACGCGACGCATGTCCCCGGTCACCCGATTTTCGACCAGCTCTGACATTATTTATCATGGTTTCCAGCCGCCTCATTCAAGTAACCAGAGAAGGGATCGAGGTCACAGTGCTGTTCTACGTCATGTCGTCTATCCTCTGCATCGTCCTGATGCATAATTTGTACATGGCTTCGCGGAACCTGCGCACTAACCGCCAGACAATCTATTTAGTCTGTTTTACCATGAACCTGCTGCTTGCTGTGATCTCGGTTATACCCCTGTTCCGTGATGCAACCAACATGTCGTGTCGGGTGTATGTTAATATGTTCTTTACCCTTTACAACGTATGTATCGTCTTCTCGGGTGCCATTCTTATTCTCAAGGTATACTACGCTAGCAAGTTCTCTAAGCCGCTGTTGGCCGTCTTGGGCATCCTCCTCATAGCCACGACCGTCACCCATATCTATGCGGCCGCGCTGCCCGTCGTGACTGAATATTCGGGCTGGGGCACCTGTTACTTCACCATGGATGAGTCCAGCTTTATAGCATCCATGGCCACTGATCTGGCCTTTAACAGCCTGGTATCCGGCCTCTTATTGACCATTGTCTTTCGGGCCCACCGCAAGCGTAGCTCAGGGCTCTATGTCGTGCTGTTCAAAGACGGTATCGTATTCTGGATAATCACGGCGCTCTTCCCGATTATCATCGCCGTCGGTTCTTACTTCCACGACAATGTTCTGGCCAACCTCGTTGTGGCATACGGTAAGTTTTTTTTTTGATCCACGGGTCCAGTGCTCCCCCGAAAAGCTAGGACAAGGCTAGACGTGGAATAGCCTAGGGGTGAGACAGCACAATCTGCGGGGAAGATAGGCCATCGAGTACCGCTGCTACCATTATTCTGCTCGGAGGCACCCTTCAAACGCCTCTGGAAACCCTCAATCCCCTAGGAGTGTGTATAGAAAAGCCCCATTGGCAACTTGGATAGAGGTAGCTTCTTCGGTTCTTTCTATCAAAACCGCGCTGTACCAACTAAATAAGTATTAGTTCCTTGTATACCGTCCTAATCCCCTTTTGAGCAGTCCTCGTTACTAGTCGACTCATTGTCTGGCAGCTCCGCTGCACCGTGAAACGAGCCTCTAAGAAAAGCAAGGGCGGCGCTGCTTTCATTTAACGGCGTGGTTAATAGTATCACAGGGCATGTAGGCTTCACGTCCGTTAAATGGAGAGAATTATTTCTACATAATCGTCGGGTTTGCACTTACCTTATCACCCCCCTCCCTGTGTTTGGTGACTTGTGACGATCTCCACTGAGAGAAATATATAGAATAAACTCCCACCGACACTACCGAGGCTACCCGTTTTGTAATGCTAGATAAGCTCCGCGTGGGATGGTCCTTAATAGGGAGACTATAGCTTTACTTCTCATCTTCACTAACTTGTAAGGCAATGAAGAATTAGGTAGTAGTGGATGAATGGAATCACCTCGAGTGCTCGCTAAGTCTATATGGTCTGTGGAGTTGGCTTATACTTCCTGTCATTGTAGGCTGTCTTGATTTGGTTTATTTATACCTACATTGACCCCGGCCCCGCCTGTGTCTCTACTTTTGGGGTGTATTTCTTTTATAGTAAGAACCTGAGGCACGACTGGCCAGACATGCTATGGTTACTAACGTGCCACTCGGACGTCTGGCCGGTCGATTATCTCGGCTAGCACGATTATAATCACTTGTCCGGGATGAAGTTGTCAAGTTCCGCCAGTTTAATTATCACGCATACTACCTGATGAGGAAGTCGGACATAGGCTACCTCCGTCATGCACTGTACTTGGCCGAGGGACAAATAGCCCCCGAAAAAACTCAGGTCTGAGAGCCGAGGCCAGGGGTGGACTCAATCTGGTCCCAGCTGTGTGGTCGACTATACTAGGTTCTGAGCAATGGGTGGGAGAAAGATAGAGCCACACACTGGGGCGGCAATCGTCACCGATGGCGATCCAACTCTGGCCGCAGTGTCCACCATTGATAGCTGGTCACACCTATATGTAATGAAGACAAGGGAAAAGCCGCTTGGTGTGCGAACCGATCTGCAGCCTAAACTACCGAACTGGCACATCCCTTGGGCACGCCCGCGCTTAAAGCGGGAGTGCTCGCCACCACCATCGGGGTTATTTCGGCCTCCGCTAACCTTGCCTATTATGGGAGGGTGTACTAGGAGCTGGTCAGCTCTTTGAATCGTACGTACTTTCTCTGGGATGTATCCACTACCCTCGGTCTTGGTGGTATATAGGCAATCCCCCCTTCTTCCCTCCCCTGCTTTCATCCCAGTACATCATGACCACCTTTTCACTCCCTCGCCAGCGCTCCGCACCCCACATCAACCGTTGATGACCTCCTCTTTCCAGTGCCGCTATATTCTTACAACTCTGCTCCTTGCCGATAATCGCACGTTCACTTCTCAATCGACTTTGCTGTACCGATCACGCCCTCGCTGCACCTGTACACCGTCGAGTGTCTTCTGTAAGCTACGGCTACGACCGTAAGGCGTCTAGAAAATAGCTTCTTCTGCCCCCTCCTTAACCGCCGGTTATATACTAAACAACACTTCCAACTCTCCGTCTAGTCTACTTCCGTAGTCTCGGCCTCTTCGCACGGGCGCACTCTACCCGCCTCGCTTTTTCACCTGCACTGCCTTACCCCCTCCCCTACGGTACCCCATTTTCACCACCAATTTGCACCATGGAGTTGATGGTTGTTCCTGCAGCGTCCCTGCGGAATTTGCTACTCTTCCGTGTGGCTACGGCGATACTCCTGTTGGTCCTGGGCCAAAATACCTATATCGCACAGCGGAGTATGCAACGCGGTCGCAAGGCCATCCACTATCTATCGTTTACTATGAATCTGCTATTATTCAGCCTGAGCTTCTTTCTACCCCTGCGGGATCCGCTAGACTATTCGTGCCAGGTCTACTCTGGCCTTTTCTTCGCCTGCTACACCGTATCCGTCACTTTCTCGGGCTTTATCCTCATGATCAAGGCCTACTACGCCAGTTCCATGTCCCGGCTGCTCCTGCTCACCCTGATATTTCTACATCTTCTGTCTATCGCCACCAATATTTACGCCACCATCATGGTCTACATCGCCTACAATCCTGTCACCACTCTGTGCATTACGGACATTCATATTCCTAGTTTTATCCTGTCCATTGCCACCGAGTTTGCCTTTAATCTTTTGGTGACTGTTGTATTTCTCGTCTATATCTTCCAGGCCAACCGACAGTTCCGGTCTAGTCTGTACCGTATCCTCTTTATCGACGGAATGGTGGCTTGGATCAGCATCGCCTTCTTCCGCGGCTTGCTCATTTTTACCTTCAACCGGGGTTTCAATGACATGGCAGCCATTCTTATTGCTATCTCGGTCCTGGTTACCAGCTGCATCATCACCTGGCAACTGCGCCATTCCCGCATGAAGGAGCGACTATAAGCATGCAGGACTAACGTGTTCACGATTAAAACCTCTCGCCGCGGGTCATTGTGGTGCGCTATAGCCTCGTTGCGCAGTGCAGGGTACAGTACGTTTAATTTAGTTGAGAATAGGTAAGTAGCGAAGAGATTAAGAGTCAGTAGTATAGGACGTACCAGCAGGAATAGCGGAGAGGGGGGAAGTGGAGAAGCACGCTACTGATACATCTCCCTGGAGGCTACCGTTCAAACCATTGTATTTTGCAGAGGAGTTTGCTTAGCAGCAGATTTATAGTTGCGCCTGCTGAGATGGGAATTGTGTGGTACCCACTCGCCAACTGTGCGGCTTGTGTGACGCGTTGTTTGCAGGGGCTGTGGCCAACCAGTATGCGACATCGCATTTTGCGCCAGAACCAGTGGATCCTGCGTTGCGCCTGTTGCTGTTAATGTCGCTGACCCCAGGTCCTCGAGCTGCATCGACAGGGCCAAGGTAGACGCTACTTGCCATACCAGCCTAGGTCAATGCCATTGATGGCTGGGCAGAGAAGCTTCATCTAAGAAATGGATGGAATAACTGCTGCCTGCTGTGAGACAACGTACCAATAGGCTCGACCTTTTACCATCCTGCTAACATTTTTCACTTTGCCGTAGGTTCATCAACGCAAACGCATCCGCAAACGGCTCTGCTCGTTAAACGCACAATTTGCCTCCATTGAAACGCAAATTCACAGGACACGTGCCGCAAAAAAACTACACACTGGTGGCATGCTGTCCATCATCGCTTGGCGCAAACTCGTTGGCAAATAATAGTATGAACGGATGGAGTTTACCTAAATCCCGTTCTAGTCACGTGTAGTAACGGTAAATGGTGAAAGGACCCAGGGGTCTGAAGCGTTGAGGTCCCGTCAAATCATTTATGTAGACTAGTACTTTGGTGTCCAAACTGATCACTGTTTACCCTTATTGAAATAATAGTCCAACACCCATGCGCCAATTGGCGAGGGACAGTATACAGCTAGTCGAAGTAATAACGGCAGGCTAATCAGAGATGGTAAGCGCATCCACCGCCTTATCGACGGCAACCAGTTCGTCAGCCAGTGGTACACTCATGGTGGTCGGGGTTGCTGTTGGCGGCTTTGTCTTACCTTCCTCACCGTCACTAGTCGTCTGCTCCTCACTGCCGGTTTCGGACTCGGTACCATCCTCCTCCTCTTGATCGTCGGAGCTTTCTTCATCCTCGTCTTCACTTCCCTCACCTTCAGCGATTTCTCCGCGCTCGGCGTAGTACTCGTCCAGCTCCTTGAGCTGTTTACGGTTAAAGCCACTAGCCGATACCTTTACATCCAGGCTGAACTCGCGAGTGGCGTCCCGCGTGAATTTAGGGTACAGCGCCGACTCGTAGCGGTACCGGCGCCGAAAGTAGGTGCGAATGCACTCTACGTCGCGGTTGAAATAAAACTCGGCGTTGGCGTGGGACGTGGATACCATTTGCGGGAAGTCGATCAGAGTGGGTACGCCCGACTCCTTGATGAGGATGTTAAATTCGTTAAAGTCGCCGTGGATCAGCCCGGACTGGGCGAGGCGCACGATCAGATCCATGAGTTCGGCATACAACTTGCCCGGTTGGGCCACCTCAGTTATCTGGCGTAGTGGGAAGGCGTCCACGAACTCCATAACGACGCAGTGGCGGCTGTGGTCGTACGGTATGGGCACCGGGAACCCGTGTTCCTTGAGCACCCGCATGAAGGCCACCTCCTTGGTGGCGGAGAGGCGTGACAGGTACATCCAAGACGCGGTGTGACGGCCCTGGAGATAGTCGCGATTGTTTTTGACGGTGCGGAACGACGTGCGACCCAGGCGGTGGATCTTGAGCACTCGTTCGTGGCCGTCGGCGTCGGCAACCACGTGGATATCGGATTCCTTCCCCACGCCGATCTGGTTGCCGACTGAGACTACGGTCCCGCGTTTACTCAGGGCCCGTAGGGCCAGGTAGTCGTAGCCGCCGTAGGTCAGGCGGTACCCATCGTACTTGCTGGTACACTCCTTGGCCACCAGGTTCCGCCGGGCCAGTTCCGCGATGCAGCGTTGTACGTTGCCGTGCCGGATATTGGCGGTCTGGATGATAAGATGGACAGGGACGATCTCGTGGTTCTTAGAGCCCATCTCGACCTGCAGAGAAGGTAAGGGCCAGGCGTAGGAGAATGAGACATTGGTTAGTGCTCAGCGGCCGGTACACAGCGGGTACAGGGTGGCACACTAGCTGGCGGTGCATGGGACCGAACGCACGGTTGGCAACCGTCCCGCAACGCGGCAGGTCTCGTTCGTCGAGGGGTGTGAACTTACTGCCGTCAGGACCCGAAAGTCATCGCTGGTGAGATAGCGGAGGGTCTTGACCTCGAGCTTCATAGCGAATAGGTGGTGGTGACGACTGAACTTTCGCTGGAGAGTGAAGTAGGATGTGGTGGCTGGAAAAAGTCCCGGTAGGGTTGGTTCTCGGGAGGTAATTGCGAACGACGAGGCACGTACGGTGCAAACGGGAGATTGGACCTGGGAAATGTGAGGCGGGCTGATCGAGAAGCTGGGCTTGCGAGGGTTTACGTGGTAGGAATTGAGCAATGGAAACGGCGCTATGGAAAGGCTGGGATGTTCTGGAGCTGGTAGTGAAGGCCTGGGTTACCAATAGGCCTGCTGTAGGGTCGGGAGTGGCACGGATCTCACCCAGGTTTTCCTTGAGTGCAGCCTAGAGGCTCGAGCCCTTCAATCCCTAGGATAAATACAATGGCCTCAAAAAAAAAAAAAAAAGAATGAGACGGCTTGATAGACGCACTGAAGACCCAGCAAGGCCTGCGTCTCCAAATCGTGCCCTATTTTTTTTTCCAGGATGCCCGGTGTGAATTACCACCGATCCATTCAGCCTGCCCGCATCACCTGCTACTAGCACCATCGGTTAATTCAAACACGGTTGGATTCTTTGCCCTTATCGCTCACCATCGGTCATTTGTAGCTTCAGTACCACACTTATCGACCCACTCCCCCTTCACCCTTATAGACTGCTTTGCACCATGCCTTACGACCGCGACCACGTCGTCCTGGAGGCCGAGCAGGTCACCAACGTAAGTCCCTTTATCGCATGAGTGAGTGTACGGTGTTTTCCACCCGAGCCTCGTTCGGTGGCACGGCGGTGCCTACCCTAACGTATCAATCGACCCAACACCGAGCGCGGATAGCACGAACGAACAGCTTGTGCTTAATATAACCCACGCCACTGACCACCCCTCTGCCGCGTCGGTTCTTTTGTGCTGCACTTCCACCTTCCTCTCCAACAGATCTCCTCGCAAGAATATCCACACCAGTTTCCGAACGACACTCGTAAATTCGGCCTAGAGGCCTTCCGGGAGAACCTCCAGGTTAAGATATGGCGCGTCTCGCGCGACGAGATGGAGTTTGACCTGGTGGGTCTGGATGCGTCCCTCGCCAACGCCTTCCGCCGCATCCTGATCGCCGACATCCCCACCATGGCTATCGAGACGGTGTTCATGATGAACAATACTGGCGTGATTCAGGACGAAGTGCTTGCCCAGCGTCTGGGTCTAGTGCCCATCTACGCCGACCCGAGTGCCTTCACCTTCAAGACCGCCAACCAGGCCCCCACCGATGTCAACACCATTGTGTTTGACCTCCAGGTGCGCTGCACCCGCAAGCCGAACCCGGGTCCGGGCGAGACGGATCCGGACAAGTTGTACCAGCATCACAGCGTCTACTCGGGCGACTTGAAGTGGTCGCCTAAGGGTGACCAGGCTGAGAAATTCGCCGACGACCCGATTCGACCGGTCCACTCGGATATCCTCCTGGCCAAGCTGCGCCCCGGCCAGGAGATTCACTGCGAGGTTCATTGCCAGATGGGAATGGGGCGGGAACACGCCAAGTGGAGCCCCGTGGCCACCGCCTCCTACCGGCTGCTGCCCCACATTGTGCTGAAGCGGCCCATCACGGGGGACCAAGCGGAGCGGCTACAGGCCTGTTTCCCGGAGGGTGTGATTGGAATTGTCGAGGAAGACGGTAAGGTTAATGCTTGCGTACCAAGTCCGTACGCCAGACGGGTGGCGTAGCTAACGGTCTCCGTGCCGCTTCGACTTCGGCATGGAGTGGCCGAGAATGATTACCCATACCCGAGCAGCTCTAACGAACAGTTTTTCATTCACTTACGCCCTCGAAATATCCTGCATTATAGGCAAGCGGGTCGCCAAGGTGGCCAACCCGCGCCGGGACACGGTCAGCCGGGAGGTGCTTCGCCATGATGAGTTTAAGGACCTAGTCGAACTGAAACGCGTACGCAACCATTTTATCTGTAAGTTTTTAATCCCGGCTCGCCCGCCAAGGGAGGTTGATGGTTTGGTGGCGGTCATAATTGCCGTGTCATCGCCCGTTTTGCGGTATTATTTTTCGCACGATACCTTGTCTGCCTTTTGAGCTTGGCCACATGTACAATGTCTAACTTGGTCTTCACCTCTTCCTCGCCACGCCACCTTCAGTCAAAATCGAATCTAGCGGCATCATTCCGAGCTCTACCCTTTTCTCGCAATCTATCAAGCACCTAATGCACAAGGTGAAAGTGGTTATGAAGGCGGTTGAGGCCATGGAGAACAGTATGGTAGAGGAATAGATCGTTCAAACCGGCCTATGAAGTTATTCTCTTGTAGACCGAGGGGAGGCACGCCTGCTGGTGCACGGCCTTAGTTTCGCACGCCAACTCACCACTGCACAGCCCGGGCTAAATAACCTTGGCTACGTGGTATACCTAACGCTGCATCTAAATATACTACTGTTTAACCCTCTCTTGCTCGTAATGCACAGCGCTGCAAATGCGGCGCGTTATCGCCGGCCGACCTTACATCCTCCGCACACCATTCATACAGGAGCGATCGAGGAGATTCATGAGTTAAGGGCAGGGTAGGCTGGGTAGGGTTTTGTATTTGGGAGAGGGTCCGGAGCGGCCGGATTGGGAGAGAAGGGTGGAAGATGGTAGCAACCTTGGAGCGGGGCCGTGCAAGATTGGAGGATGGACAAGTATAGCTTGCCGGCCTGGCGGAGTACAGATGAAGGAGAGTGTGGGCAAGGACGATTAATACTGGGCCGGACAGTTACGGCTGTGGACATGTATCTTACAAAGAGAGGCGAGGGTTGGGGGCGGGGAGAGGGGTGTTTCAGACGGAGTCGTCGTGGTACATCCACATCATTTGTTTGGGGCTGCGAACACGCTTGGCACAGTAGGCCTGGTCGTCCGCGGGTGGGGCTTTGGCGGTGCAGCTGGACAGCATGGACTGCAACGATAGACACACAGCCTCGACGGTTAGGGCCGGAGACCACTGGTCGTAGAGGATATTCAGACAGATATGACCGTTGCTGTAGACGTGCGGGTGCACGGGGGCGGGTAAGGCGAAGGTAACCTCGGGCGCCGCAATGGGATAGTTGTCGCCAAAACGAAAGTGCAGCGTGAAGCGCTCGCCGGTGTACAGGCTGTCAGGCGTGCCATCGATAGACAAGGTCCAGCGGTCCAGTGTCTCCCCGTCAAGTAGTTGAATGCCTGCAGGGGGCCGGGCCTGAATCTCCCGTAGCTCCTTGGTGAGACGGCGCTTGGAAATGGACATGGCAGTGAATGGGTAATTGGAGAACGCTGGCCAGGGAGGTCGGAAGCTTGCTGAAACCGCGGTGGGGGGAGGAGGAAAGGAGGCCGCTGTGGAAATAGGTACGGGCGAAGGTGAATGTGTCAAGCATGCAAGTGACAGGTCTCGGTAAAAATAGGCGGGTGCCAGGCTCCACCGCCACGACCGGTGCAGTGCGTAAAGTTAATGGGGGGGCGGAGACCGGAGTTCGGACTCCCACGCATGGTCCAGGTCGCCTAGTTGGAGATATCAACGTGCCTCGGTTGGCAAGTAATGAAGCCATCCGCTGGCCTGCACCATCCGCGTTGGCACTACTCATGCCCACCTGGCTAGCGGGCCGGCTGCACCATCGCCCCGAGCGACGGTGACGGAGCGTCGTTCCAAGCCCTACGGAGGGACGCTGTTGGCGGGTGCCAGCGAACAGGCCAGTGGCTCCACCGCCGTTCAGGAACGTGCCCGCAAGCGGGGCGTACAACTAGACTGACCCTCCGACGGCCAGACCGATGCTGGGAAAGGCAGGTGTATTTCTCCAGCGGTGAGGTGGTATAGGCCGACTGGCCCTGAAAACCACCCCCTCCCCTGTGACGTACACAGGACCGCCCACCCGCCTATACACGTCGTCGGTTACCGATACCCATCTTGAACATTTCCCCTCAACAACTGAATTATCCTTACCTAGGTGGCACGATTGACCCTTCGCCATGCCCACTTCCCCAGACCCATTACCTAACCTGGTGCTCGTCCAAGATGCCGTAGACCAGACCTTTTACTACCCGGTGGTCCATTACCAATTCGCCGATGACCCAGACCCGGTGTACCCGCTCCCGCTCGACGATTCCGTTACAGCTGTTGAATTGTACCTTGGCGAGGACGGCGCTACTATCGAGCATTTCCGGTCCCTCGCCAGCCATTTTCAGCTCTCCGGGTGGGAATACCAGGCCGGGGCCTCAACCCGCCCGCCCTTGCCGACACGAACGCCTGCAGGACGCAACTCCGTCGTGAGCCGCTCAGCCGACCTCAATTTGGGCTCTGGCCTGGCTCCTCCCTCCCTTCCAAGCGTAACGGGGGCCCGCGACGATATGGCCGATTTCTCGCGGTCCCTATATAATTTGGAGGCTGCTGCCCGTACGAAACGGCC
This sequence comes from Tieghemiomyces parasiticus, assembly GCA_027575765.1. Taxonomy (NCBI): domain Eukaryota; kingdom Fungi; phylum Kickxellomycota; class Dimargaritomycetes; order Dimargaritales; family Dimargaritaceae; genus Tieghemiomyces; species Tieghemiomyces parasiticus. The sequence continues at coordinate 33,021 of JANBPT010000118.1, read as the reverse complement.
CGGCCGTACCCTACTGTTACGCGGGATGTTCACAGTAGACCCCGCGGCGGAGTCGAGTATGGATGACGGGGCCCATTCGGCCACCCGGCCTTTCACGCCGGGCAACGCCGACCGGGAGGATGATCTAGCCCAGGCCCTGGCCCACCTGGAAGCCGTGGCCGGACAGCTGGTTCAAAGGTAAGCGGATGGCCCTGGAAACTCTGTGACAAGCGGCACGTTCAGGTCTACGGCTACCGACCTTCTCTATATTAACCGCTAACCCATACCTGACCAATATGTATACACACCTCTTCGTCTGTCCTACGCGCAACTGTTCCCTCCGGAATTTCATCCAACCATTTGAAGGAGTACCGCCGTCCAGAAACTCCTCGACCGGGAATGAACGATTGCGGAATCCGAGCTTTCCTGTACTTGTACTATTCGTCGTTGGTTTTCCGGTCAGAGTGCAGCGTACGCTTGCCTCTAGCCATTAACCATTGCCCGTCCCTTCATCTTTGCCAATGTATGCATTAAAATAACTCGTTAGTTTGACAATCGATTATGAACAAGGGTCTATAGGTTTACAAGGATGATTAGGAGGAGGGGGTGGGAAAATGGCGCGAACCCAAGAGAGTGGAAAATCTGGTAAAAATACAAAACGACGGGAATCATAGGTAGATGCGGCGTAGGTCGGCCGGCTGGGTGATAACCTGGCACTGCGGGCAGAGCTTCTTGGTGGCCAGGGTGTGCAGCCAGCACTGTTCGCAGTGCACATGCCAGCACGCGGTGGAGGTGAGCGGGTCGGTGTACGGGTCCATGCAGATGAGGCAGGTCGGCGTGGACTGGGCCAGTGACCGCTGCTCACGCACCTGGGCTTTCAAAGAATCGATCAACAGCTGCACATCCGCCGGCAGCGCGGTAGCGCTCGCAGCCGGCGCAGACGGTGCGACGTCTGCCTCCGCTGGACGGGTCTCCAGGGTCGGCGGCTGAGGGTAGAATTCAAATTGCGGACCGGCAGGGGTAGCGGGAGAGGACACGGGCCGGGCCCGAGACCTTTCGCGGACAGCACGCTGGACGTCCCGGTCAGTGTACTGGGCATCCCCGTACGACGGGATGTCCTCGGCGTCGATATCTAGATCACCATCCTGGTCCTGTTGCTTACGCATCGTAACAACGGGACCCGCCGCCATGGCCCCGGCGCCACCCTCGACCAGCGCTGAGGCACGTACTCGGGTCTCACCGGCCCAGGTGTACTCGATGAACGGCGCTGCAGACACTGATGGGGTCGGTGTGACGGCCGCCGAGCCCTGGAGGCAGGAATCGATGTGTGCGTTCACATCGGCCAGGTCAGTGCCCAGATCCTGGCCGCAAATGAAACAGGTCTGGGCAGCGGCACCGGTCTGGAGTGTTGTGGTGGACGGGGTTGAGGCCGTGGATGTGCGTGCGGAGCTTCCCCGTGATCGGTCTCGAGGGCGCGAGACGCGCGGGGCGGGGACCGATGGCGAGGGCACCGTTGGCCGGGGCGAAGGACGCTGACGCAGGCTTTTGCGACGTTCCGGCTCAGAGCCCTCGCTGACCCGCTTCGTAGCACGACGCGGTGGGCGTGAAGGCCGGGTAGTTGGTGTGCTTGGTTGGCTATCGGTCATGGTGGCGGGTGAGGTAGTCCCCATGGTGGCGACGGCGGCGGCTGGCGATGCGGTCTCCGTGACCACAGCGACGGTGGTGAGCATTGGCACTGGCCTGTCTGTGTCGTCAGTAGACAGTAGGTCAGCGACGCCCACATGGGGGGACGGCAGTCTATCGATAGCTGGCTCGGCGGCCAGGGATTGGTAGGGCAGTGCCACGATTATGGACCTGTCCTTGGGCCCTGGGGACGAAGTAGGGTGCGATTCGAGAACGTCACGACACGGGTTGGGATCGGCCATGGCAACCATGCGCAACATGTAAGGGTGAATAGGCAGGCGAAGGGAACGAGAAGAGTGTACCGCACTAGGGCAGGGTATGCGCAGCGTGGTTTTTGACTAGCACGTCCGGCAGAGGATCCCGGGTGGGTGGACGCCGTCTAGAGCGGTCTAGCGGCAAGCTGGGTACTTTGTCTATGCGGGATAGGAACCGCCTTGTCGCGAAACCAGAGCACTTCACAGCGGCGGGTCGGCACCTTTTTTTTTTCTGCCTATGGCACGCGTCAGTGGGGGTCCTCCCAGCGCTTGACGGGCGGGCGGAGAGGAGTGGGGAATATCGGGGGTCTTTAGTGGTTGATGGATGGTTGGAGAGGTTGAACGGGGACCGGTAGAGGGTAGCGAGAGGGTACAGCTAACGATTAGACTGCTTGCCACGGTCATGAAAGGACATGTAGCAATGGATGGGTGGTGGCGAAGTTGCAGGAAGGATGAGTATCTATAGGTAATGCTCCTGCCACACACTTTCCCGTGGCGAAAGGAGCGCTAAAACTCGGCGCAAGGCCCAGCCGGGTTTCGCGCTAACGCATTAGGCTGTGAATAGAGGGCCATAAAGGGTAGAGCGTAAGGCTGCTACCAATCCCAAAGTTAAGACCAAGGTACAAACTGCCGCATACCGTGCCATCCGCCTCTATGAGCAGTGAATGGCTTCGTCAGACCCTCGGCTCTTTATCTCGGGAGCTTGACGGCCTAGTACTGGCGGTACCGCACCCCCCCCCTGTGCCTTCGAGAGAGCTTGCTATTGCGGGGCTATAGATCCATTCCACGTCATACCTGGGGAGGAATTTAACCATGGGCTTTTATAACCACCAAGTGTCGGCACGACCTAGAATAGGCCTACCTCTCCATGCGAGCGTGCCAGTTTCCCAAATAGACCGTCTTGGTTGATAAGTCACAGCTCTATCTACTATACCAGGACAAGGCATTGTAATCCTACCGGCCGGACTGCACTATCCGGCTGGGCACAGGGGGGGGGGGCTGGTGCACCCTCTCATACCGGTCTACATCCCGGCTTTTGCCTGGCTTTGCGTTATGTGCCCCCCGCTCTTTCTCTTTCTCTCCTTGTGGGGCTTGTGGGCGTGACCTGCCCCATACTACTCACCAGGTATTTTCCGTGTCTGCCTACGCTGAACTCTCAGACACGGACCCCTCACGTCTCATTAGGACATCGTTTAACTTTGAAGTCAGTTCGAATTACAATCTCGAAAAAGAAAGACTCGGTCATCTCTTGGGCATTTGTTGGTTTGTACACTGCATCGTGTAAACTCACTTGAAAATATCTTCAATTGGCACAGTTGCTCTAGCCGGTGCATCGCTTCCGGATTTCGCAACTGCTTAGCGAGATTTCCTTCTGCGACCAGTGCGATTCCGTCACGATTACGGAGAATCCCTTCGCCGGGACCAGCACATTTGTCACGCCACTTTGGCCAAAGTCAGTATGGTACGTGCATCCCCACCGCTCGGCCTAACGACATCACTCCAAGCATCCTTCCCCACTGGGTGGCCGCTGTATCGAGGCTGGTGCAATGGCCCGTTCACCGCCTACGCGCGCACCGTGTATAACGTGGTTACCTTCCTGCCATGCGGACTAACTTTTGCTATACACGGTATCATCCGCTGTCGCCCTGGCTGTTTTAATCAAATCTTATTCATACTAGGGAAAGAAAGTCGACTACGATAGGCCCACCATCCACGCGCGCCCGGCCGCGGCCGCCGCAGCCGATGATGACTTTAGCGCCCTGCTTAACCAGTACCAGAAACAGGAGAAGAAAGTGCTAAAACGGGAGCCGGTAAGTAGACCTTGCCTATGCCGGATCACCCCAGCGAGCCCTACCCACCACTGACAGTCCACTACTTTCTCCACTTTATTAGCAAATCCAGACCCTAACCCACTCGTCCATTTTATCAATTATCCTCCTCGCCCCCCCCACTTGGCCCACGGCCATTGATTTAACCGCTATGTTCAGGCCCATCGACCCGATCCCAAGTCGGTGGGAGGCTCAGCCGGTGCCATTCAAAAGAAGGCCAAGAAACAGGCCAAGAGAAACAAGCGCCGGAAGCTCCAGCGTGAAGAGATGCTCGCTAACGCGGGGGCCGGGCCGTCCGCGACGATGCCGAAGACGGCAGCGGCGGAATCCACGGCCGCTCCGACCACAGGCCAGGATGCTCCGCTGGCGAGCCTGCTACCGGGGCTTACCAGCGACTTGGCCCTCTTGGCAGCCCTTACTAACAGCTTGGCGGGAAGCGGTGCCGTTCCGCCTGGCTCCTTGCCTGCCGCCCCTACAGCCCCCATAAATTTGTCCTCCACGGTACTGTCTGATTCCCCAGCAGCTCCCCCGGCCGCCTCAACCCCCACGCCGGTCCAAACCTCCGCTCCAGTCGACCCCCGCCTGCGTTTACAACAAGCCCCTGCCCCGTCCCCGCGACCAACACCCCCCTCAGGCCCACTCAACCGTGCCCCGCCCCATCCGGCCCCCGCCCCTTCGAAACTCAGTACAGTCCTCTGTCGGTATGCTAAAACCAACAGCTGCGGCAAAGGTAACTTATGCCCCTTCTCACACGACCTCAAGCTCGAAACATGCCGCTTCTTTGCCGAGCGGGGATACTGCCGCCAGGGTGACCAATGCCCTTACTCCCACGTCCGACCGTAGCCTTGGGCCTTGAGGTATAGTATGCGCTTATAATCCGTTACCCTTGTCACTTCTTGATCTTCGTCTTGAGCCAATAAACCCGCCGATTGAATCCCTGTTAGTCGACCTGTAACCGGGGGATGCCCAAATCGACGGTGTCGATGACGGGTGGTAAACGGCAGACTTGATCTTGCTTACAGGCGTAGCTGCCCCTATGGACGAACGTTGCGCTCGCGTAGACTGCACCCCCCCCCCCCTCCCGGGGGCGCTCTTAACTAAGCCGTAGAAAGAACGGCACCTTATGTTTGAGCTCCACGCTGGATGAATGGTTAGCAGGTTAGCAAGACAGGTATTTCCGCAGCGATTGGCCAGTGGACTGGCTAAGACTACCCATCAGCGACGTGGTTAGGGAGAGGTAGCTGTGCAGCTAGACCATATATTTGCCTCCCTGAAGTACCGCCTTCACTACCGCAGTGGGATAGCAACGACCAAGTAATGCCCAGAACCCCGCGGGGACTGAGGGGCGTATGTAAGGCAGAATTACCCTTCTTCTATGTACCCAGCGAAATATCATCCCATAAGGCCCCCTCCCGCCCCGCTCCCCCCGCAATACGGTGGCTGCGGTTCAGCGTCTCTGGCCGTGTACCCCCAGGTGGTGCTGCGGCAACTACATTTAAACTCCCCGTTGACCTCACAGCTCGCCCGCACCTAACCTTCGTTTCTCTCCTCCTTGCCTCCGCTTGCTCCCCACTATTCGTAGCTGCCGCAGCAGCGCAAAGTTCGGTGGTCTGTTTACCCTTTCGTTCGTGTCCTCCCGGCCACTAGTTCCATCGTAAACCCTTTCTTCTCCACTCCGCCCGCCATCCTACCATTGTCTCCCAATCCATCTACGTTTTCCTTACTTAGCGCTTTACGCCCTCGTCAACACTCACGATGGCCACCAACGAAAACTCGCTCCAGGACTCGCAGGACCTTGGTGTCTTTGCCGGTAAGTACCTGCTGCGGATGGATCCCGCCCAAGTATCTGTACCTACGCTCTTCCCCTGACTCGATGTGCAGCCTTCAACAATATCTCAGCCGGCCTTATTTACCCCCCCCCCCGTCCTGTGTACTGTACTACTACTACCCCCGTACTTATCCTGCTGCCAGTCGACGATCCTTTCGGAGAGTGGCCCGCCGCTGGTAGTAATGTCCTGACCACACCCAGTGGTACCGACCGGACCCTAACGGACTCGCACCGCGCGAGTGTCGTGATGGAGTCGAGTCTACTTGAGGACTGTCTACGCTACGCCCGCCAGCTGCAACGGACCCTCGATGCCACCGACCCGTTGACTACGTTGGCGCCCGGGGCCCCAGTCACCCCGAATCATTCCCCGCTTTCGAAGGGATCGAAAGCTGGGGACACGGTCAGTCCGCAGCGTCTGCACGACCAGCTGGCTGAGCTGGTGCGGGTCGGCGAGAAGTGGTCGGGGGCTTACCAGGATCTGCGCCAGGTCCACGAGCGGCTGGAGGGCCGCTGGGCAACAGTGCGTGAGGCGATCCTCGACCCTCCGGCCGCTTCAACTGCCGACCGCCCCGCTCGCGATCCGGCTCACCGTGGATCGGAACTACCCGTGCCGGGACCCGCTCTGGACCCAGACGCCCTCGATGCCGATAGTGATCGCTCCAGCGTATGTGAAGACCCCCATTCGATCCGCTTCCGGACCAAATTCGCCGACCACAAAGCTCAATTGCTGGAATTGCAGCGTACGAGCCTGGAGAGCCTGGGCCAGACTGCCACCCGCTACCTGCGCCGCCTCGAAGCCCTGTGCGGGGAGCTCAATGAGGAAGCGGCCGACCTGGAGAACCAGGTCAATCAGCTGCGCCACCAGCGGGAGCAGGACCATGCCCGGCTGGCCGAAAAAGAACAGGCGCTGGCTCATCAAGTTGATCTCGCCCGGACCAATGACGACTGTCTGGCGCAACTCCGGACTGACCACGCCGCACTCAAGCGCCAGTTCGATGCCACTGCTCGCACTCACGCTGCCAACACCGACAAGTTGGAGGCTGCCCTAACTGCCGAGCGGACCGCCCATGACCAGACTCGGCAGCGTCTCCGTGAGGCCGAGGCGCGTGCCGACCGGGCTCATGAGGCTGCTGAGACCCAGGGGGAGACGCGGCGGGAGCTGGAGGGCAAGGTTGAGTTTTGGCAGGAAAAGGTTATGGCCCTACAGAAGACGCTCAGCACCGCCCTGGAGGACAAGAGCCGCGCGGCGGTCGAGGTCCAGCGGTTGCAGTCTGAACTGGAGCAACGGACAGTTGCCCACCACGGTGCAAGCGACGCCGTATCGGTGTGCGGTTCGCTGGCCGGGGGCCCTGCACCCTCGGTAGCTTCCGTTACCTCCATGATGCGAAACCGACGTGCCGCCGCGCGGTCCCGGATGGGTGACGGGACTGGCCGCTCGATGATGCCCCCGCCCGTGACGCCGTGGGACGCCCCGTCCTCGACGTATAGTGCGGCCCGCCGAACCCCGTCGGCGGTTGGTCCATCGTCCCCGCCGTTCCCCATGGCTCCGCCGCCGGTCCCCGTGGAGAATTCCCCGTTCGTACACCCAGCATCCGTTACCCGGGCGGACCCATTGCGCCGTGCCGGCATCTCTTCCTCCCGGGCCTCTGTTTATTCGAGCCGGCCGGCGCCCTATCGCCGCCCGGCCGCCGCCGTAATGCGCATCGCTTTCACCGGCTTCACGAGCGAGGCTCCTAGTCCTCACAGTCGCCAGAGCCAGGGCCGCCTTGTCGATCTGGTGCGCCAGCTGGGCGGGCAGGTGGTTGCCGAGGGCACCTCTTTTACCCATCTGATTTGCGCCGCTGGGGGCACCCGGACCTTTAAGACTTTCGCAGCCGCCCTGGCCGGGCGCTGGGTAATCCCCGACGGCTGCTGGCTGGAAGCTTCAGGGGCAGCGGGTCGCTTCCTGCCCGAGGCCGAGTATGGTGGGGTACGGCACCTGGCGCAGCCCTTCGCTGGCAAAACCTTCTATGTGGCCCCGTCCTTTACCGCCGAATGCCAAGCACGTGGGAACGACGCGTTTCACCAGTTCACCGACCTGACAGTCGGCGTGGGCCTTGGCCAGTTGGTCGACAAGCCCGAGGGGGCAGATCACGCCTTGAAGGGCGCCACAGACGAGACGCGCTACACGGCTGCCGACCTGACCTGGGAGAGTTGGGTTACCATGATCCCGGGTAGCAATGTACGCGGCGTCCAGTCGTGATGCGGCAAGGCTAGAGGTTTAGACCGCAATCCGTACTTCCCTCGAAGCGTTTTCGTTCCGTCTGTGTCTCGGGATTTTGACCCTGCCATCAAAATCTTGCTGAAGGGTTGTGACCGTCTATTCCCTTTTCAATGATTATTATTATCCTTTAGTCGCTATCAAACATTGCAGCTTTTCCTTGGTGAATCATTGTTCGCCGCCGCCCTCTTCCAAGCGGTACCCTCCTTTCCAATGTACTTTCGAGCTCGTTTTAACATGGGGAATTACAAAGTATCCATTTCCCACGATGCCACTATTGCGGTGCAGGTGAATTTTATTGGGATAGCATCGCCCACAAGCAGATGGGGGTCACCCCTAAATGTACACACGTTAGCGAAGCGGGTTAATAATCGGAGATGTCAACTACGAGTAGAGCGAGGAGGCAGGGCCCGCGGCTGGCGGGCCAGTGCTGTACTGTGTGCGCTGTCGTTTAGATGCCAGGGCCGAGGAGGTGAGCCTGACCCCAGAGAGTTGGGTTGCAAGTAGGTCAACCCACGGGGTGGTGGTGTGCTGCGATTGCGGATCGACAATGAGATAGGCTGGGACAGAGGTCGCAGCGCAGAGTGTCAGCAGCGCCGCTCCCGCACCTTGGACCATCAAATTATCGTGAGCGCCCAATTCGCGAGCGTCTGGTAGCTGAAACGGAGAAGGAAGGGTGTTCAGGTTGCCAAGAATGGATCGCCATGTGAGGTTAACTATTTGCCAAGGCTAGTCCTTAGTAACTCAAATGGGTTCGAAGTTAGCCTTCGCCTGCTGTGGTTTCAGTCAGGCCCGAGTAGTCCTTACCTGGGGCGCTCCAGGCGACTTGAGGTACCGAAGGGCCTCAACTTCAGCCCCATCGTCGGTATACTGCCGATGCATGATGCCTTCGATGAGGGACTCCCGTTGCAAAACGGTGAGGGATTGCAGGATGAATACGCTGCATTATTTATTGGGGATGAGTGGATGAGAATGGCAGTGGTGGTTAGTGGATGGTTAAGGCGCCTGCGTGTTTTGAACGGCGGATGTCACAACCCGTATGGCGCAAGGCTGACGACCGGCTTGAAGGAGGTCATCGGGCTAATGCCCGCTCCAGTCCAAGAGCAATTGACCAACAGGGTTGGGAAAGGGCATCCAACTTACCGGGTCGGTGTCATGTGTTTAAGGATGGTGTGACCCCAGCTGTGCAGACTAAGTAGATCCAGCTCATCGGCCAGGAGGACATAGCCTGTACCGGGGTTATCGGCCTGGGCGAGGATGAAGTAGGGGTTAGCCTTAACGGCGCTGCCGTGCGGCCGCGTGGCCTGCGGGGGAATTCGTTAACATTAGGGTGGGGTTAAAGCCAAGGATTATCCAACAGGTGTGAGTATACAGCGCGAGGGAGTTGGCCAAGAAGGACCACGTCGTCAACCTCCGCGCGGAGGAGAGGGAAATGTTGGCTCGCCCAGCCGACCTACCTTGGCACCAGTGAAAGGGATAGCGATGGCCAGCGGTACCAGGGGCTCCGCCAGGCGGCGACGTAGGACGTCGCACGCGTCGGGGCCCACCGCCACCACTAGAGCGTCTAGCCCACTGGTGGACGAACGGCTCTGCCACAGCGGAGACGCGCGGAACACCGTGGTGCTGGCCCCACGGTCGGCCAAAGGCGGGTTCCGAGGACGCCGCGGGGTGGAAGGATCAGGGCTTGTCTCGGATGTGGACTCGAACTCCGAGTCAGAGTCCGTGTAGCGGGTGGCCTGTTCATGTTCGTAGAGAAAGTCCATGGTGATAAGCTGCGGACTCAATTTGGGTTAGAGGGCTGGGAGTGCTACAGGTGCTAGTGGAAGAAGGGCCCAAATGACGGTGGGTAGTGAAATGTAGTGGGGGAAACAAGAGCGGCTGGTCAGAGCCGTAAAGGGATCGCTGGTGGGAAGGGAAGTGGCAGGGATGGGTACCCGTCAACGGGCGGCGACTCGGTGCGGGTGGGCCATGGCGGCCGGCGTGACCTATCGACGGGTCTCCATCTCGCCACGTTAACTCACATTCGCTATTTCCCCCCTGTAGCCCCCCCCCCGAACTGCGAGGCTAATTTTGCGGTGTCACCCGAGGTTCCACCTCGAGACACTGCCACCATTTCGTTGCCCTCCCCCCTCCTGAGACGGAGTTTCCTCTCGAAGGGCTGGTCGAAACGTGTCTTGAACTTGGCATGATCCTCCTGCCGCCCAGCCACCTAGCACCCCATCAACTACAGTGCCGGTGTGAACTGGTGCACCCACCAGGTAACCTTAAAATGCAATAGTAAGGAGCGGTGAAGATAGTTCGTGACAGACTAGGGTGTATTGCATCATAGAATCCGCCTGCCGATATGATGGTAGGCTGGCACCCTTGATTTATCACTCTCCTTCAGGCCCACATCACTTGGATTAATTGACACAACTCGACATGAGGTGAACCGGTGTATGTTTAGTCTATGTGGTATTTAAGTGTCCACAGGTGTGTGTTGCCACCAATAATGTTTTGACTGTCACGGAGACTGGGTCCCAAAGCTGTTCAGCGTGTACATTAGGTAGCGCTCAGCACTATAGCATGATGACTGACACAGCGACTATAAATATTCATAGCATGTGTTAGTAACCGAGAGCATACTATAACTTGCAAATGGGTTTGCGCCATGCGATGATGGATAGCACGCCACCAGGGTGTAGCAATTGCGGCGCGTATCCCGTGAATTTGCGTTTCAATGGAGGCAAACTGTGCGTTTAACGAGCAGAACCGTTTGCGGATGCGTTTGCGTTGATGAACCTACGGCAAAGTGAGAAATGTTAGCAGGATGGTAAAAGGTCGAGCCTATTGGTACGTTGTCTCACAGCAGGCAGCAGTTATTCTATCCATTTCTTAGATGAAGCTTCTCTGCCCAGCCATCAATGGCATTGACCTAGGCTGGTATGGCAAGTAGCGTCTACCTTGGCCCTGTCGATGCAGCTCGAGGACCTGGGGTCAGCGACATTAACAGCAACAGGCGCAACGCAGGATCCACTGGTTCTGGCGCAAAATGCGATGTCGCATACTGGTTGGCCACAGCCCCTGCAAACAACGCGTCACACAAGCCGCACAGTTGGCGAGTGGGTACCACACAATTCCCATCTCAGCAGGCGCAACTATAAATCTGCTGCTATGCAAACTCCTCTGCAAAATACAGTAGTTAAAACACCCTAGTCTAATAGCTGTAATAACTCAGAACTCAACGCTTAGACAATGCCACAAGCAGCAATCTATTTGGTACCAGCTGCTCAGGATCGGTGGGGTGGGGGAAGCTAGGTGGTCTCAGTGGCAGCGTCGTGGATCACCATCCCTACCCTTGTACGTGTTAATATCACCCGAATAGTGTATGAACAACCACCAGGTAATGGCTGGCAATTCGGCCGTGATCCGCAAGGTCCCCTTCAGGTGGCAGCGGGCTGGTAGCCACAGCCTCTCCCAGGATCGACCAGCCTATTTTTAGGTACCCGGTATGTCGCACTCTTGAGTATTTTTTTCTTCCGATAGCTGACACCTCCTTAAAGTATGAGCGACTTCTGAAGGGCACCATGGTGGAGGAGGGTGGCCGACAAGACCAGCTGGTCATTGCTTTCGTCACTCAAATTGTCCTCTAGAAACGTTACCCCTTTCTCCAAATGGGATGCCGGTCTATTGCCTCCAATATCCCTCCCCACTTAACCGTCTCTTCCCCGAGCCAGTCGACGAGGAATAGGGTTAACATGAGTACACTAGTCTTTTGGGTGGAAGATGCCATGAACGTTCCACGGATACCTTTCACTTGTTCTTTTTTTTCTGACCACGGCGATCCCCTTGTTTATTGATGGAATACCGATTCCAAATTTCAGCCAGGTACGTTCCTGTTTGTCACATATGACGAAAGGGTACCAGGATAAAGCCTGTACGACAAGACTCCAACATCGTATCTCATTTGATACCTTTTTCAGACGTCTCTCGAGGACCGTGATTGGTGAACAGTCAGTGTGACTATGGTTTCCATTTTTCGTATACTGGTCGTCATTCTAGAACGGCCGATCCGGGAAGATGTCCACATAACGCCGGGTGAGGGTAATTCTTAGAATGATAGTATTTAAACTACTTGGCAACGGCTGGAGCAAATAGGAAAATAGGCCAGCTGCGACTCGGAATCTCTGTAATGCAGTTAAAGGTGCGGGTGGCTCCATCGCTGCCCTAAATCCAGCCCGCGCGACTAGTTTTGTAGGTTACCGTTGATTCATGGCGAAATGTCATAATAACGCGCCAGTACCTTCCTACCATACCCGATATGCTACTTTGAGCACCGTATCTCGCGATCAGACCCCCATTGGTGATTTTATGATGGTTTACTGGTTAGGAGATATAAGGTTTGAAAAACGCAGTATGGTATTTACAATATGCACGAACCTACTGCTAGGATAAAGTGAGGTCCAAATATGAGAGAGAGAGGGGATAGCAAATATATGTAAAGATGAAGCCTGGCGGCATTGAGGGCGACAACTGGGTGCCTAGATAGGGCTACCCTGGGATAGGTACCGTAAGTCCTTTTACGGGTCAGAGAGCCCGGCGGCCAGCATCCGCTACGCGAATTGAGAGGTATTTACAGGCAAAACGGGTACGATGGAAGGTAGGGGTAGATCAAACGTCCGTGTAGATAAATCGTTGACAGGGTCTGGTGTGATGTGTCGACTTCATTTGTCGGTGGTTGGGTAGTCGTGGGCCACTACCGTGTCAGGGAGGGGGGCGACCTGAGAGACAGAGGTACTGGACGTGGGGGCGGCGGACATGGTGATGCGTTTAGCTATGGGCTGGAGAAGGTGTAAAATGGGTGGCTGATCTGAGGAGTCGAGTTCCCGAGGATTACAGTCGAGATGGTTGGAGGCAGGCCTTGGGTGTGGTGCGGCTGGGGTCGTGGTCGATGAGAAGTTGTGGAAGGTGATACGGACAGGGAAGCCAGGCGGGCGCGGGGTTCTATTTATGTCCGAGGAAGGCTAATGGAGAGCAAGGCTTATGTAACTGAATGATACGCGAGAGAGAGGGGAGAAATTATGGGCCAGGAACGGGTTGCAGGGCCTAGTACGGATTCTTAGGTGCTGCCGCAGTCACTATGTAATGGTCAAGTGTAAGGGAAGGCCGTGTGTGAATGAAGACGGGTGCGGCAACTATGAGGGTGATCGGTGGGCACCAATATAGCTTGGTTGTGGAGTTACGGGATGGTCGGCTAGTGACGAACGAGAGAGACCGAGCGGGCGTGGTGAAGTGCACACGGTAACGTGACAGGAGCTAATCCTCTACTGCCAAGATGACTTGTGAGTTACGAAACAAACTAAGAGAGCGCTGCGGACGGTGAGTGCAGGGACGCTGGAGGTGGAGGCAGGGACGGACTGCGGTGGTGAGAGAGTGGGGAAGGCGGTGAGGACTTGGCAGCGGACAAGCGTCGGCGAGATGCGCTGGAGAGGGAGGTGTGGATGGTGTGGCATCACAGTAGGGTCTCGAGGTGAGGTATTTATACTCTACAGGAACGATGTGCTTGTTAATAAGCAAGGCGGCCCGCGAGCAAGTAAGCGGCCCTAATTTGGCTCTACAGCATACCCTTCTACGCCACAGTTAAAAATAGAACAGATGTGGAGCGGGAGGGGGTGGGGCGCTGAGGACCAGCCGTATCAGGGCCGACCTGTTGGTGGCCGTGCGCACCCAGTCTCGCCATTACCAGCGTCACAGTGGCGCACCGCAAATCGAATTCATTTGCAAGGGAGGGGCTTGGATGGTGGGGCCTGCCATACACTGACTGCAGGCGAAGGACGATCCGGGTTGCTTGCTCTGCAGCTGGCCATTGACGGGGTAAGGTAATGTGGGGATAAGAAGGCGAGAGGGGAAGGGGGTCAATGATCGAGGGTCCCTAGCCGAGTTCTTCCCCTCTCTCCCTACATACCCCCCCCCGTTCCCGCCGAATAATGACCTATTGAACAATCATCCCCCCTGAAAAGGCAATATCGATGAGGTGACGGTGTTTCGCCGGTCACGGTGACCTTGCGCTTTAATTGAAAAAAGAAGGGTGATTTTCATCGCCCTTCCACATTCTTAGATACCTCCATTGTGGCAATTGACTGCGCGGCTTACCCGCCGTGTGAGCAAAATCACAGTGTGGAAGAATGGCCGCGGCGGTATGTGCTGACATGAGCCCCAGTTGCTTGTTAAACAAACGGCCAATACTGGGGAAGATATAATTCACGCCACGTTCGCGAGTCGTGGGCAGGCGACAATGTGGCGTTCGACCTGAGTTGTGACGGCATTTTTGGTGTTCCACTTTACTAGAGGTACCACTCAAGTATGCGACCCACTGAGCTTTGGCGAAGTACGGTCACGTTTATTGTTTGGGACGTTAGGTACACAGCTCACAGTCAATGGTCGGTATTACCTTTAGTGGACGTGCTCAATGTACACTGTACACTGTGCGTTGGAAAGTGGGCATCTGAAAACCATTGATGCTTCCAGGCTTAACTGCACCAGCGGGGGGGGGAGGCTCATTCCCTCCGCGGTTTAGGTCTCGCTACGTGAACTTAGCCATCCACCGGCTCTGACTTTGCGAGGCGCACCACCGTACATATTCCCACTTCCATGTTCAGCCGTATGGGGCCCTGGACGGGCGCAGCCACGACCCGTCACGACTCGCCTGCGGATCCTTGTTTGATTACACGTGGGACCGGCTGCGAAATGAAACGACTCCGGTAACCGAATCGCATCTAACTGGGGAAGGGCTGTCTTCCTCCTTCCCTACGCCATCTCAAGCTAACCAGCAACCATACCATCACGGTCGCTAAGTGTTTGGTCTGCTTGTCTAGGTCTATATCGCTCAGGACTCCGCTAAGCATGCGACTGCGGCAGACCCCTAGGCAAGCCAGGGTTCCGACCCATCGTATACAATACCATAGGTGCAGTCCACCCTGACTTTACGGAATACATAACCAGGCGGGGTTATACCGCGGTTGCCGCAGCCACACCTATCAACCTGGTCTATGATGAAGATTCGATTTATTGACTGTATAGTCTGTCGGAACAAAGTTAATTTTGGTTGTTGCTACTAGTGGTGAATTGATACGCCCTTTAAAGAATCACTTCCACGTCCACGTTAGCTGGGATGATAGATCATTGAACATAAATCTTTGCTTGAGGGATTCGGAGGGTAGATACCAGAACCACCTGCTGTACAGATGGTGTCGGTTAACCACAGCGGTACTAATGCGTGTTGGTCTATATTCGTCCTCGCTCGCGGCTATTCGATCGCTACAACGCCACGCCACAAGTTCTGATTACAGGCCAAAAGTGCATGAAATAAGGCTGCATCATTATTCTCCATACTCTAAGACCACTCCTGGGCATAACTGGAGATCGCGTAGGAAGGGCCTTTGTTATAGCTACTGATCGTGCTTATACTCTGGGTAGTCATGCAATGAGGCCACGCGGGCTACGTCGTGCGGGAGGTTCCGCTGATTTAGTCTGATTTGGTAATAATGCCCAGCTGAGGGGTGATGAGGAAACAATTGGGGAGGTGTCTTCTTTCCGATCAGTCAAGTGATAAAAGATACCTTTTTTGTCAGTACGAGGAAGGGGATTGCTGTGGCCCCATTGGTTTTAGGGTGGAAAGGGAAAATACGAACGAAGGGCGGTTAGGGCTAATCTCTTTCGACAGGCTACCGCGGGCGTAACGGAAACACACGAACAATGCTGTGAGGTAAGTGGCGATGAGCCTAGCGCTCGCGCGCCCAAGCTCCAGTGTGTGTGAAGTGGGGTAACATGGGAGTGTTGGAGACCCCCCAAACGTCAACAGCCCCTCATGACTCGCAGGCCAAAGAAGAAAAACATTCAGGCCAATGTTTACAAACATTACATGATAAGGGAAATGCATGTCGCCTTCTTGATCACATCGACACCCGTGTACACGTCGAAAATTTTCTAGAAGCCTGGAAAACCGGGTTGTCGCAGTCTGTGGCGGAAGGTCTAGCCCAATATACTGACTACACAGCCAGAGATTTAGCCGGCCGACTGTTAGCCTATTATTTGTGAACTACCGTGCGATAGCTTGATCGCCTAGGTCAGTATAATTATTTACCCATGCGCACACATATGCAAGGTAACCTTGACAATCACTCTGCGGTAAGCAGGCAGGCTAGATGGTGTTGTGTGTGCGTATGTGTACATGTAGGAAAATACCGGGACAAAGAAGGCTTGTCAGCACTTTGGCTGAACTCGCTCGGATCCTTGTGGCTCCGTGGCAGAGGCATCGAATGATCATTCCGTGCAGTGCCGACCAGTATTATCAGCATCCCTAGCCCATTGTATGTAGAAACTTCTTACGTTCCACGCCCGCCGCTGTTGTCAGTATTGTACATACACGGTATTGGATATCGGTATAGCTTCGACGCTATGACTAACCCCTGCCTATTATTTTAAGCGGGTTGCTGTTCTACGCTGTCACCTGATTTTGATGCCGTGGGTCCGATGCGGTGATTCAAGGCAGGAACTAACTGTACTTTGCGGTCCGCAGGTCGGCACGGGGTGAGAGTTAGGCCAAGGCCCAGGCTCATCGCATCAATAGATGGCAACGGTCGAGTAACAGCATTTGCAATCACACGGTCCTTGAATACCTGGTAGTATCGATGGGCAAGGTTGGATGGTACCTTGACTGCCCTATGGGAAAGACGGGCGTGGCACAGTGCTTTGCTCAATAACTGTAGCAAATAGGATGGGTAACATCTGAAAGTTATGGCCACACTTCACCCTCGAACCGAGGGCCGGGGGCGCAGCAAGTGGCTTGTTAGATTATTATTATTCAATCGCGCCAGGTAATGCCCTATCGTCGTGGCTGCGGCACTAGAGCGATAGTTCAGCATTGGAGGTTGTGACCTGACCGCCCCCGGCCGCTCTGCTCGTCCGACCCAGCAAATGGTCAACGGTGGCCGGCAGCAAAATATACCTCCAATGACTCCCGGATTCCGCCAGCAGAAATCGAAAGTGACCTGGTGCCGACCAACTGTGGTCCCTAAACATATTTGGTCTATTGCTACATAAAATTTTATTGATACTGGGATTTCCGGAAAAAGGGTGCAGGCCTTGACCAACACACTCGGCCGTGAGACTACTCGAGATGACTCACGATTTGGGCTTCTTTTTCTTAGACTTGGTCTTGGTGGCCGCCGGGGATGCAGCGGGGGCCGCAGTGGTAGCGGAAGAAGAAGCGGCGGCGCCTGGTGACATCCATTTGGCCAGCGAGGCGGCCACATCGGGGGCCTGCAGGCTGTTCATCTGGGTCTGTAGCTTACCCTTCTCCTCCTCCCACTCCTTCTGGCTCTCCGGGTCCATACTGGCCTGAAGCTTGGGCATGACGAACATGAGCAGTACCGTGACGCCCATCATGAGCATGTATGGGCTGGTGAACATACCAATGATGTTGAACCCTTCGCGCGGCGTGAAAAAGTCCATCTTGCCCATGGCCTGGACCTGCAGTGGGTGCCGCACAACCTTGCCCTGGTCCTGTGCCCATGACTCACCGGGGATGATGGGTAGGGCCGTCACGGTCTCGCGGTCACCGTCACGAATGACCAGCTGGTATTTGGTGAACACGTAGTCTTTAGATTCGACCTCCAGTAGCCAGTTTCCGGGAGGCACGTCGAGTTCGAATTGGCCATCCTGCCGAACCCAGGTCGCGTACGCTCCCCCGTCCACGAGTATCCGGGTGGACGGGTTCAGCCCGGTTAGATCTGCGATACAAAGTGCGGAGGGGAAGGGATGCTGAATGCGGTTAGTAGATACTTGCGCGTAGCCCATGGCCTCGTTTCTGGACAGTAAGGCAAATTCGGGGTGCCCTGTTGTACCGCAACAGGGCTGTAGAAGTGCGGATTGTGGTGGAAGCTGTGGGTGGGGGGGGGCTCAGGACAGGTGCTGCAGACCAAGCTATGTAGACCTTGCAGTCTCTCCAGACTTACCGGGTAGAACTTCATTGGCGTAGATCTGGCCTTGGACTCGGAACGCGACGGTAGCGCAGGCGGCGAAGCAGGAGCTCGCTACCAAGGCAAACAGGGACCGCATGTCAGTCGGGTTGGCAACGGTAGGGAAATGGTGGCGTCAAAGACAGGTCTATGCGCCCTATACGAAATGTGGAGTGAGTAATGTACCGGATGAATGGGAAGTGGGCTTCGCAGGGCGGATTGGGTAACAAGACAGACAGGCTAGATGTTCAGATAAAGCGCAGTGGGCGTGCTGGGCCTCAAACGGCAGAGTGGGTGCAGGCATCGAACCCAGCTGAAATCGACAGGCTGGCTTCTGTACGTTCGCTCCAGCCTACAGCTTGGCCCTCTATGCACCAATGTCAGGCACCTAGGAGGCAGACCTACCGAAGGTAACTCACTTGTTGATTCCTACCCCCGGATCCACCGCGTTAACCGATCACCTCGCGGCCTGTTCGACTTGATCCACGCACTAACCTCACTTCCAAGGTCCCTGCGCTTCATTACTTGAACCCTACTTCTACTCGTTCGTGTCGTCCCACCCTGATTTACACCTTCTACCGATCCCATATCTCTGCATTCCGCCTACGATCCGTTCCCCCCCTCTCTCACCATGCTCTCCCTCCGGCGGCTAGCGTTCCTAGGGCGGAAGATACCCCGTGCCTCCCTAGAGGGCCTCTATGGCGGTAAAGGGATCGTTTTCGGCGACAAGGTGGCCAAGGAGTGGGAATCCAAGACTCGCCGCATGTGGAAGCCCAATGTCCAGTGGGGCCGCCTGCACTCCCGGCTTCTAGGGGAGACCCTTCGCATCCGCGTCACCGCCCACCTTCTCCGGACGGTCGACAAGCACGGCGGCCTGGACAACTACCTGCTCCGGACCCGCAACGACAAAATCGCCAGTACCTTCGGGGTCACCCTCAAGGAGCGTTTGACAGATGTCCTGAAGGAGCGTAACCTGACACCGCTCGAATACTTAAAGCAACAAGAGTCCGGTATTCCGAGGATTCATTACGAAGTCGCTGCGCAGGAGGCCGAGCCTACCGAGGCTGTCGACCTAGCATTGGCCGAGCCCGCTGCTGCTCCCGTCGACGTTCCCCTGCAGGCTCCCGACAACCCCTTCGCCCGGGATCTGGAAGCATCCCAACGTAAGAGCTAAGATAATTGGGAACGGGCCATGCCTTGGCTAATGAGGGAGTGCGCAGTACATGTTTAAGCTGCCCGCAGAGCCACTTTCCGCCTGGTTATGCTGGGGTTGACAAAATATTAAAGATACGGATGCCTTTCATTTCAATCCTCTTGCTAGTCAGTAGGCAAACCACACCTGCTCACTTTTATTAATGGCAGGTCGATTCACGAGGCCACCAAGGGTCTGGACCTTTTCTTTTAACTCTAAGTGTTCGCACATTGCTACCTTTCGGGCTCAGATAGAGGTCTCTTTAGCCTTCTGGAAGGCGTTGGCCAACATCGATCCCTGACGGATACCCAGGTCAAAGTACCTCTGGAAGGCGGCCTTGATCACGACAGACGAAAGGATAAAGATGAACACGGCGGAACAGTCAGTGGGGTCGTCCCCGGCCAAACCGCGGTGCGAAAGGCCTTGAATGAAGCTATAGGGCTCAAAGGGCAGCTTGGCCACGGTCACGCCGGGCAACGCGACGCTGTTGAGTAAGTAGAACGCGACAATTTGTAGGGCTGCGGTGGCGAGGGACGTGCGCAGGGCCATGCTGCTAGCCCGCGTGTTGTAGACCTTGATCTGCTTGCGCATCTCCTCCAGCCGCCGTTCCCGCTTCTTCGGATTCCCTGTGCCGCTGTCGTTAGCCTCCTCCGCGTCCAGCTTAGCCTGTGTACGCTGTAGGTTCTGTTTGATGGTTAGGTACTCCTCCTTGCCGTACACTAGGGTGTAGCCTAGGTATTCGCCGGCCGCGCAATTGGCCAGCGCCAGGCCGATGGCGAGGAATGCGTGGGCGAGCATCGGACTGGACGACGAATGTCAAATGGGGAGACGTAAAATTGACGCCGAAGAGCCAAGTTGATGAATTGAATGAGGGAACGAATACAAATGATATTTGCCTAGTATTGTGAGGTTAAGAGAGGCTCCGCAAGCAATATGGAACAAGATGTCAAGGAGGGAGGACCGGCAATGACCGTGACCGTTGCTCAGTATCGATACGCTCAAGCTGTAGGTTGGGGAAGTGGGATTAGGGCACGGCGAGGTGGGTGGCCGTGTTTGGGGTCGTACCGGGGCTGGAAGGGTGCCTTGTCCTTCGACCCACTGGCGGAGTTAAGGTGGTCCTGGGTGAGCCCTAGGCGTGCTAGATGTGAAGTGGCAGGTCAGCCCGATCCAGTGCTTGGGGCATACTATAGTAGCTTCGACCGGTGCTAGGTTTAACTTGTTTATTGCAAAACAGGGTATTTTTATGCCATTCGATAGATAGGTTCGAGTCATTAGGTATCCAAGATAGAAAAGCAGTGTACAAGGCCGGGATAGAGCAGAAAGGAACCAAGGTCACACCGGCCCTCGCTTTAGCCCCAAGTGTGAACCGAGGCGCAAAAGCATATCCATACTTGGGGAGCGTGGCTTGGCCTCACCAATGTATACAGGGCTACCTGCCGCCCCTCCGCTGACCGCCACGATGGGAGGTACTGGCACCGCCCTGGGTCTGCAGGGGGATAAACAGATCGGTTTGGCCCTCCACCTGCCATGGGTCATCAACCTCTTGGGCGTTGGAGGGGTTCTCCGGGTCGTCCACAAGGGAGTAGGTCGAGCTGGTGCCCGGGCGGAGTTTGTATCTGGTAGGAGGAGAAATGGTAGCGGGATGTGGGACAAAAGTTGGATTAGCTAGTATTCCTCGGCAACGATAGCCGGGTGCCAATGCGAGTGCTGAACCCATAGGCCGGGCTGTCTTACCCCGCCCTGCCTCTACTTACCCAATGATGATGTAGAATGTGATACTGGTCAGTTCGACGATGGCCTCGCTCAGCCAGCGCACGTAGTGGAAGGGCAGGGATACGTTGAGATACTGCGCCACAACCCGGGTGCCATAGAGGTACACGAGGGTCAGGACGTAGAACGTGCCCCAGACCTTGTACTTGCGGAAACTCACGGAAGCTGTCGGGAATTGCGAGGTTGTATGATCAGCTGGGTGCAGGTTAGACGACGGGTACCAGGACATCGATTCGGTGAATAGGGGCAACGTGATCAGGAGGCTACCACGCGGCCCTTCTTAGAGACGAAACAAAACGTACTAAACACCCATCAAGCCTTACCTTTGCCGTCAATTTCTGAGGCCCGGAACAAGTGTTGGCGGGTCTGGATGATGGTCCATACGATGAGTAAGAAGGCGGTAAAGTCCACAAATGGTAGCACTCTCATCCAGGTGGCGTGCTCCACCGAGCCCAGGGCCGTCTCGTTCTGTACGGTGTGGGCCACATTGGCCATGACCTGGAGTGGGACCACACAGGACACAATTCGCTTGTCTCGTGGGGTCAGGAAGGGCCGCATGAAGAGCCACCCGGACGCTAGGAGGGCAATGATGACGATGCTCATCAGGCCCTTGAGAAAGGCGAACACGTAGAACCCCACGAGCCAGGCGTCGGGGCCGTGGCCTACAGCGTTGGCAGCCAAGCGGTGGCTCTGTAGGAGCTTATGGACGGTGACCAGCGCGAGGAAGCCCAGCAGCAGCCGGTGGTGCCAATCGACAGGATGGCGGGTCCGGTCGGCGGTGGCCCAGGCGTAGGCCCACAAGCCAGTCAGGGCGGCGTAGGCCACAGCGGCTAGCTGGTACAGGCGGGGCAGCGGGAGGTCGCCAGCGCTGAGCCGACTGCCGCCGGGGTTGGTATTATCGGCGGAGAACCGAAACGTCAGAGCGGTGCGCGGCCGACAGTTGATGAGGCTGGCAACCCAAGTGCCTTCCTCGCCTGTACCGATCGTGCGCTCGTAGGTCCAGTGCGTTCCGTTCTGCAACACGTCAGCCAGGGTGAAGGTCAAGACGCGGTTGCTGCGTACCAAGTCTTCGACGACGGGCTCGTCCAGCGGACAGGCGGTGGTACGGCCGTTCATGTACACTGTGGCGCCTGCCGGAGTTCGGGCGTGCTGGAGCATTACGGCGATTCGCCCGTCGGCCGGAGCCCCCTCGGTGTGATTTTGCAGACCGTCCAGTACGAAGTGAAGTTGACCACCCGCATAAAACCCGAACTCCATAAGCGGGATGACCGGCCGCGTGTCGCGCGTCGTGTGCAGTTCCAAGCGCCCGGCAGCCAAGCGGGCAAGCACCAGCCCCACCAGGAAGCAGCCGCGAAACAGGTGCATCGGAGCCAAGTATGGCGTGCGCAAATCCGGGTGAAGGTGAGCTCGAGACGCAGTTCCCTTGGCAAGTCGGTGGTGTTGAAGAAAAAGTAGAAGAGGCGGGGTGGGCTAACGGGGCTTCGGCTAGGACGAAGAGTATAGGCGACAGCAGAGGTTCGCGGGCTTCGTTAACGGCGCATGGAAACAGGAATGCGGGTTACGAGGGGCGGAGTTGCCTAGGCTGCATCCAGGCTCGACCAGCGGTGGAGGATAGCGGCCGTGGCAGGTTTGCGTGGAATTCAGACAGCTGCACCCAATGATGTCGGCCGTATTGGATGCGTTCCACAGCGGCCGTGGGGAGCTCAGAGCCGATCGGTTTCCGAAACGACCTTAGGGAAATGACGGGCAGCCTTGGACCCAGGGCTCAGATCTACGGGGTGGTGCAGGGGCCGAGTAGCAGTCCCTGGAACCCCGCTTCTTAATACGCACCCCCCCCCTCCGGTATGTCATTCGATGGTCAGGCAAAATACCTTTCCAACCAGTCACAAGTTCCATCGGTCTGCTGTTGATCACAGCCCAAAGCAAACACGGCTCTCCCCTTGCACTCTCGCGTTTATCCTCGACTGTCGCCGTCGCTTGACCGGCTCATTCGCTCCTTTTAGCCCCTTCCCGTTAGCCAGACTCGATTCGCCATGGCCGTCCGTAGCCGCAGTGCGCTGTACCGCCAACTCTTCGAGCACTGGGCCAAGGCCCCTCATGGGGCCGTCGAGGACGCATATGCGGGAAAGTTTACTGGTTTTGCGCTCAACCGGTAAGTAGCACTGCCCGTTTAGGACCGGACACCAAAGCCTAAAGCACTTAACCGGATGCTGGGCCCCGTCAGCACGCAAGAGACGCCGGCTCCCCAAGCCACCCTTTCTCACCACCGGCCGATACGAACCGCCCTTTTACCACTTTGACTGACTCGTCCACGCCTCGGTACGGCACTCCAACTATCGTCAGCATGTCGCCACAGCGTAGCAATACCTCTCTACTCTCCCACCTCTTCACCAGTCCAAAGGCCCGTTTCATCATCTTTCGTGACGCCGAGGTGCTGGCTACAGGGAACGACCGGGCTGCTCAACTAGATTACTTCTCAGCCCGCGACATATTGTCCTTGTTTCGTAATCCCTACAGCAACGAAACTGCCGCCCTGGCCGCTACCGAACCGCCTGGTTTGACCCCGCCCGATTGGGTACTGCTAGGTGTGGAAGCTGACCATCCGACGGAACATCACCATCCAGACCTGCCAGCCTTCTACGCCGAGCAGCCTGTGTACTGGGCCGTCAATGTGGCGCCCATGTGCCGTCAACCGGGCCAGGAAGGTACGGCGGAGCCTCTGGACCGGTTACTGACGCAGCGTCCGTCGACCTTTTCCCCCCCGCGCCAGACCGGGCTGGCCCTGAGTTCCCGTGAGAGTGTGCTGTTTGCTCAGGCCACCGCCATGGTAGGTTATTCGGCCGTATCGCACACTAGGTTTGTCGACGATCAGTGCTCTGCGTATGATGCGGAACCGAGTCCGTTGCCAAACAGGACCGTGTCTAACGGATGGCCCCGTCCCTGCCTCGCTTCTACTGATGGGCCTTATCACCTGTTATGGTGCGCGACAGATTGACTGGAACCGCCGTAACCAATTTTGCCCCAGCTGCGGTCGTCACACTGGTAAGTTGGCGTATACATCGACAACCCGGGCTCGCCACGTCATAGCCACCCGCCAACCCCACTTGATGCCTCTGCTGACCTCCTGACCTTCACCCTCCCCCCCCCGATCCAGTATCGTCCGAGGCGGGCTATAAGCGCGTCTGCATCCCCACCGAGCCGGCAGAGCTCACGGCGACCCCCGTGGCCCCGCCCTGCGTCAACAGCCGGGGTGTCCACAATTCGGCCTACCCGCGCACCGACGCCGTGGCCATCGTGTGTGTCATATCACCTGACGGGCAGCGGGTCCTACTCGGCCGCAAGGCCGCCTTCCCCAAGCGGTGGTACACCTGTGTGGCTGGATTTGTAGAACCCGGGGAGACCCTGGAGGTGAGTCGTAGGCCAGACGCCGTATCCAGTGCGCCAATCGCGGTTGAGGTTTAGGGTACCCTGAATGGCTTGGCCAAATGCGGCTCACTTTATCACACACCTGAGAAGTCCTTCAGGCGCTGGACGACACGGACATACCCTGCTTAAGTTGATGTCTAATGCATTGAGTTTACTAACTTCCGATATCTCGCCCCAATGTACTTAGAACGCGGTGCGACGCGAGGTGCTCGAGGAAACCGGAGTTGTCGTCGGCAACGTGATTTATTACGCTAGCCAGCCCTGGGTAAGTGGCCAGCGGTGGCCGAGTTCCCTGGCAACTCTTGCTAACCGCCCGGGAGAGGCTGCACTCACCACCTAACCATTGCTGATGTAGACACTGATTTTAGGTACCTCATTTCACACCGCTCCTTGGGACGTATCCAGCCCTACCCTAACAACTTAATGATGGGGTGTTTTGCCCAGGCCTCCACCGAGCCAATCCACCGAGAGGATAAGGTAAATAATATAAAAAGTAGCGAGCACGATACGAAAGAACGGCGTACTGGAATTCCGCGGTCGCTGATGTCTGAGCCGCGCTTGGGCCGCCTATACCTCCACCCAAGTTACCCCCCTTGGCGCATATCGGCTTCGAAGGAAGGCGCGCCACAAATCCAAAGTCGTCGGCCACCTGGTCTTATTTGACATTTTCAAATTGGACGCCGCTCACCCTTCCCTTTAACCCTAACCTTGACCCCCTACTCGATGCTCAGGAACTCGACGGTAAGTAGGTAGCTCACGTCATACGCCCGCCTCACGACCGGCTAGAAAGAGGAGGCATCCTACTACGTAACCAGACCAACCTGACACGGAACCCGGCTAGTAACGTACCCTCGACCCAATTTCGTCACCACATCTTGCACATTACCCATACGGCCCAAACAGATGCCAAATGGTTCGACCGGGGTGAGGTACTCAAGGCAATCGCCGAACACACCTCGACCAGTCAAGATCGAACCAGCACGGCGGAGGGGCTAGCCCTGCCGCCGCCCTTCAGCATTGCGTTCCAACTGCTTAAATTCTGGGCCACTCGGGAAAAGAGTCTCCTGTAATACCACTACTTGGTCCGCAATTACATACGCTTCTTCTCTTCCACTTGCCCGAGTTGCCTCGGTTTTCATGAATGGTATAGAACAGCTAGTGTGACCTGCGATAAATCTGGCCGATCACGATCCACCCAGTCCCAGTAGTAGGCGATGGCTATAAAGACTGTACCGTGGATAGCTAGACGTGGGGCTACCCATGGCCCGTGGTGAGCCGGTTTTGACTGTGGGTAGCCGATTAAGGGCCGGTGATTAAGTTCTAAGGGCGGAACGAGGTGATCATATTGACATCCAAAGTTGGGATACGGTATTGGAGAGCGGAAGTTCAATTGAGCCCATTACCCGCTCTACGGTAGAGACTTGTGCGAACGACATGCCGGGAGCTTTGCAGCCCTCACGTACTCAGCCTGGTGACGCCCTCTCATAGGGGTTTACGAGTTGCCGAAAGCAGACGGGTCAGCTGGACGAGTGTCACCCGTCCGTGCGTGCATGCTTGTGTGGGCTCTTTCTCTTAAGGACCCGGTCGACCTCGTGGCCTGTTGTTGCTCACCACCACACTCCGGTGGAGCCTTGGAAGAGATGGAGTGACTCATCTCTCAGCCAACTGATTGAGGCTACAAGGGACAACTGTCCTCAGTACGGGCCAGGAGAGGTGGGGCATTGACCATAGTCGCAGGGGCGAGGCGAGGTATTGATATCTCGCAGGTAGATTTAGGGGTACAACTGAATAGGTGAATAGTATTCGCTCATAATCCCACCCTTCGTAACCGGCCCTACCGAGCTGACCCAGTAGCCATGGGCTAGGGTTGAATGTGGCTGCTGTTGATACTGCCAGCCTTTGTTTCGTACGCAAGTGCTTGATCCTCTGGTGTTCTTGCTCCTCGCCATTGCCGATGGCCGTGAGCCAGGACTACCCTAGTGCTACTCAAGGGCCACGTTAAACCCATACTGCACAGCTGGCCACGGTGGAAATCCGTGCCCACTCACCCTCCTTTAATTGGGCCAGTACAAAGCCAGTGTGCTAGGTCGAACGGCGCACGACGATCTGAACTGGTTCCTATCCGTCTGCTGTACTGCCAACTCCAATAACGGGTCCGTTTCGCAGCCTCGCCCCACGGCCATGGTCCAGGGCAGATCTGGCTACTTACGCCTACTGCGTCGTGCGATGGACAGGCCCATAGTGCACGACCGTGTCAAAGCAGGCCCCATACTGTTCAATGTACTGCCAAATCTGGGCAACTTTCATTGCAAGCCCTGACCGAGTGAAGTCGCTGGACTAACCGCCAGTCCCATTCCAGTGTGGCCGGTTCCCAGTTAGGTTGCAATTGTAACGTCTCGATTAGGCGCGGATGGTCATTCGCACCGGCTAGTTCGGGAGGCCATGTCCGACGCCCTTCGGTTGGGGAGCTTTCCGGCCCGGCCTACTACGTTAGCGCAAGGACATGTATGGCGTCCGTTTGTTGACCGCGAGGGGCGTACCACCACCTGCTGGGCCAGAGGGATTTTGGCCTACAATGCCGTTGATTGCCGGTCCATGGTGCTTCTGATACCGCCCTACCCATGCACCTGCCAATGCCCACTCATACTACAGCCAGCCTCTAGTCCATGCACCAATAACATAGTTGTCTAAAGAAAAAATCTACTCCCATGACCGGCCTCTCTCCCCGACACAGTGGATGTCCAGCCCACGCAGTCGCCGCCACCCCAATGTAGAGCAGCTGGATTCGCCACCTGCCGAAACTGTTTGGAAGGGATCCCCGTGCCACTGGCGGCCTTTTCCTGGCCGATCACTACTGGCCTAGAGCTGCCAAAGCCTGCTGGCGACTGTTTGTAGTGCCTTGGCCTTTCGTTTCTTTAAAGACCTGGCCATGTCCTGCTGTCTAGGCCTCGGCTGTCGCGCCAGCCCACTTCGCCTTTGGCATCGAGGTTTACGTCTCCACGCCAGCCGGTCTGACATACAGGGGTCGGAGTCGGCTCCGCGCACCACGCCTCCTGGATTCCCTCCCCCCGGTGCTCCGCTGGTTGGAACGAGAATGTGTTTTCCGAAGGGCAGTGTGTGAATGACGCTTCTATTATTATCCAAAGGCCGCCGCACGCGCAGGCCGCCCCGATGGCCCCACCAGCTAGCCTTCCATGCCGCTGTGCACAAGGGTTGCAGCGACATGGGCCATCGACGGGGCGGCTAGACACCAGCCCCCTCCCTCGCTCTCCACTCCCTTCACCGTTTCCCTAGTCATTCCCAGTACGGCGCCGTCCCCTTACTGTCTATTTCCTCCCTGCCCCTGGTGCATATAAGGCCACAGCCCCGTACCTATCTGGCGTCCCTGCTGGCACTTATTCCCCTCGCTAGACCGCTTTACGCATCCGCCTGACCTTGCACTCCCGGGTGTCGAGTCCCCACCTCGACGCCATCTGCTACGTTACTGCTCCCGACGCTTCTCTAGATTCCATTTCCACCCAGCCTGTCTTTCTATCCCTGCCTTGCTAGTATCCCTCGCCACCTCGGCCCACATTTTCCAACTCCGCCCTGGCGTCCGGCATGCAGCGCAGCTCGGTTCCAACGCCGAGCAACCCGGCCCGATGGCACCGATTGTCCTTCCCCACGCATACTTTGACCACCGCCGGCCGACGCGAGGTCACGCGGACCCTAACGGGCTCCACCGACGGCCTGGCCACGGGTACCTGCATGTGCTGCGACAGCCGGCTTCGGTACCCACAGGCCTCCACGTGTTTTCGGTGTACCGTCTGTGACACCATCAATGACCTGCAACCGCTAGATGACCCGGCCTCCGAGAGTCGACGCCGTCGGCCCCTGACCCTTGACCGGTTACGGCGGGCCGTGGAGGCCTGGCGCCAGGACCGCCAGACCGCCCCGCAGCTCGAGCACCTCATTGCCGAGTCGTTCGCTCAGTGGGACCGGCTCAATGCGAGCTTCGCCAACGGCCAGCGGACCTGCTCCACCGACCCTGGCGTGGCCCTGGACGATGTGCGAGAGGCCTACCGCATCATCCTCGAGCTTCCGGCTCCGTTTGTGCGCGCCCTGATGCAGGCCACCGAGCGCCTCCTCAAACGGCCGTGCTGCCCGCTTCGCCGCAAAGACAGTATCCGCTTCCTCCTTGTCTTACTCGAGAACCCTCTGCTGCCCCAGCACACCTTCCCACAGGAGACTGAGCTCCACCACCAGCTCAGCAAGCGGCTGCTTGGCCTACTTTCTGGCCTAAGCAACCAGCTTCACCACTACCTCGTGCAGTGGTTTGCCCGCCTTCCCGTCGCCCTCCTCCGACAACGTGTGGACTGGGTCAGCCACTTCATCACCCACCGGCTTGCCCGTTACCACCGCTACCCATCCACCCTGGACACCATACCCACCGCCGCCGTGCCCTACGAGGCCGACTGGCCCCTCCGCGCCGCCGCCCGCATCATGACCCTGCTCTTTGCCGCCAACAATCTCCGGCGCGAGCGCCTCCCCATTGCCGATTTTTACAATTCTCTGGTCGACCTTGTCGACCTGACCTCTGACTATGACGCTTGGCAGCAACGCACCGGCAAGTTTGCCCTTTGCCAGTACCCCATCCTCCTCAGCTTGGGTGCCAAGCTGCAGATCATGCGACTGGATGCCCGTCGTCAGATGGAGTCGAAGGTCAAGGAGGCCCTGCTCACCACCATCCTCAAGAAACGAGCGGCGGAACCGTACCTGACCCTTCATGTACGCCGCTCGTGCGTCCTGGAGGACTCACTGCATCAGTTGGCGGCGCGTGAGACCGACCTTAAGAAGAAGCTGCGGGTTAGCTTCGTGGGCGAGGACGGCGTGGACGCCGGCGGGCTCACCAAGGAGTGGTTCTTACTCCTCCTACGGGACCTCTTCAACCCGCTACACAGCATGTTCGTGCAGGAAGATGAATCGCAGGCCTTCTACTTCAACCCGGCCAGTTTCGAGACCACCGATCAGTACTTTCTGGCCGGCGTCATCTTCGGCCTGGCCATCTACAACTCCATCATCCTGGACGTGCGGCTCCCGCTGGCCTGCTACAAGAAGCTCCTCGGGGTCCCCGTGGGACTGCGCGACCTCCGCGACCTGCGGCCTTCCCTCGCCCGCGGCCTGCAGCAGCTACTCGAGTACCCCGGGGACGACGTGGAGGAAGTGTTCAGTCTCACCTTCGCCGTCCCCACCGCGGCCTACGGTGAGCGGCGTCTGGTCCCGCTTGTCCCCGGAGGCGCTGACTTGCCCGTGACCCGCGCCAACCGAGCCGAGTACGTGGCCCGCTACGTGCGTCACGTCCTGACTGACGCGGTGGCCCGCCAGTTCGAACCCTTCCGTCGGGGCTTCTTTTACGTTTGCGGCGGCAACGCTCTCTCGCTCTTTCACCCGGCCGAGATTGAGCTCCTAGTCCGTGGCAGTGCCGCCGCCCTGGACCTCGACCAACTCCGATCGGTTACCACCTACCACGGATTCACTGCCGACTCGCCGGTCGTGGAGGCGCTGTGGGCCCTCTTGGCCACTTGGAACCCGGCCCGTCAGAAACGGTTTCTGGCCTTCGTCACCGGCAGCGACCGTATCCCGGTCCTAGGGACCGACAAGATGTTGTTCCGCGTGGTGCGGTTGGGCGATGACTGCGATCGCTTCCCCGTGGCCCGTACCTGTTTCAACCAGCTCGGTCTCTACGACTATGCCAGCCCAGACCGCCTGATCACCAAACTGACCCGGGCTATCGACGAAAGCGAGGGGTTCTGGCTCAAGTGATACGGATATGTATTTACCGATCACCAGCCAATTCACCTTGCTGTGCCTATCGTGTAGCTTGCTATCAATTCTTATTGCTTCCTCTCCCAGCCTTCCCCTCTCTGTACTATTCATCCACCCCCCCCTCTTCCGCACTGTCATCATTTATCCTGGCTACCACGCTAGCTCCACCGCTGTCCATAAAATCGCTTTATTTTAATCCTGACCGCTCCCAACGGTTCTTATTTCTTGCGATTGTGAGCCAGGGTCGCTCATTTGGCGTGTCCCTCAGACTGCGGCACTAAACAGATATATTCTTATCATTCATAACTATGAATGGCTCATGACGTCGGCGGCTTCTTATTCTTACCCAAGATGTGCACCGCGTCCTTGGATCGAATGTAACCGGCCCCGGACCAGATGGTGGTGGCCGCCACCGTGTATCTGATGTTCAACAGAGTTAAGCAGTGTTTACATTGTGCGGGATCTAGATGTAAGCCTCTACGAACTATATCGACCTGGCCAGCCATCGCATTAGCCTAGCAACAGTCCCAAACGAGGGAAAATTGGAGCTCAAAACTTACTGAAGGGCAGTCAAAGCGATACTGTCGGTCATGCCCACCAGTGGCGAGGTGAGCGTGCACATCATGAGCAGGAGTTGGAGGGCAGTATTGGCCTGAAAGGGGTGGGAAGGCACAACGGAGGGGTTCAGAAGGTAGGGATAAATGGTGAGTCCGTCGCGAAGCGGGACTGGGAAGGGATTTAGATGATGCCCACCCACAGACGGGGATGACCCAATCAGATACCCCCAATGTCAATTAACCACCTACCTTGCTGACCATGGTTGGGCGGACCTCGGCCGATGGCAGAGACGGATCCCAATACCGCCAAAAGGTTTTCTGATAGGAAGTGGAAGGGAAGCAATGGGCAAAAGTCAGTACGATGGATACAAACCCTTACAGGGGGGTAAGTACAATGAGGGTCGATCATTGAACCCTGAAAATCGTTGCTCAGAGCTGGAGGTAGCCTGCTAGTCACTTACGGGTGGCGGCAAGGATATATAGCGGAAATAAAACGAGGACAGGACCAGTCCGCCATCCCGGAGTAGGATCAGGGCAGCGAGAGGCACTGGATAGGGCGGGGGGGGAGGTTTGACCGTAGGTCATGGTAGGGTTAGACAAGAGCTAACGAGGAGCCGGACTCGAAGCGAGTACCATCAACAGGCTCGGCTATCTCTCTCTCTCTCTCTTTCTGGTGATATATGAGAAGGGAAAGAGGAGTGGTACCATCTGACGTCGGGCTTACCGGGCAAGAGATCTACCATGGCGAGCGAGACGGTAAGCACCGTCATGAGGGCCTTGTCGGCCGCGGGGTCGAGGATAGACCCGACCACCGACTGCATATTGAAGCGCCGAGCGATATACCCATCGAGGGCGTCCGAGGCCGCGAAGGCCATGCAGCCGGCCAGTGCCCACCCGTATTGCTGCTGGACGATGAGGTATCCAATATAGGGTGATCCAACGAGGCGGACCGTCGTCATGAGATTAGGGATCGTGTAAATATTTTCCCGGATGGACTTGGCAGATTGCTGGACGGGATTGAGAGACAGGGTAAGGAATTAGGTTGACGGGGTTGCTGAGGATTTGATGGCGCTCTGCCGTGGACAAGTCGGATCACATGATCTAGAACTTTAGACCCCTTCCCGCAAGGGCCTGACAATTCTCTCACTTAGGTGGGACCGGTACGCTACCTTGGTCTGATGGTCACTGACGGCCGCTGTTTCCAGGTTAGTAGGTGGTTTTGACTGCTCGTCTGGTCGCTGGGGGGTACCTGGTGACCTCTGGGTGGTCAGCAAGCGGCTTCCATGGTGCTCGCCGGTTGTAGCGACTCGGAGGGGGTACCTTAACGATATGCATTTCCTGACAAGGGTGTTTGGGTCGCGGGTGGTAGGCCTACACGGTAGACCGCATGAGCAGCGGGTACATCGAGGGATTTAGTTGGCTTGGCGGCAAGGGCTTGGGGTCCTTGAGAACTCAAGCTCATGGTGAGTGAGCTGAGGATATGGGGATAGCCGGCGCAGCCTGGTGCTGTACGAGTTGCGGTGGCGTGACTCTGTAGCCTCCAACCTACCGTACAAACGACTGCGGCTTAGCTGGTGCCACTGCCAGGCCGGGGCGGATCGACACGAGCGTCCGGGACCAGGCCGTCTGGCCGGTCCTTCTGCGCGAACATTGAGCGAACCCCCGAATGAGTGACATCAGTCTAGGTGGCGAAACCGACAGGAAGCGGTGAGGAGGGGTTGAATGGAAGGAATGCAATAGAATATGATAGCGAGCGGAGGGGGGGGCAGCCATGTCCAATGCGGAGTAGGTGAATGTACGCGTGGTGTCGGCCAACGCGAGAGCTGTTAAGCGATCAATGCCCGTAGTCTTTCTTCGATTCAACGATACACCAGAGGGGTTGGGGGAGAGGGAACGCTGACGTCGACCGGAAGCGGCAGCGCCGAAGGACTCGAACGAGGTCAGGCCAGATATGAGGTCAGTCGCACGGACAATTTAGGGGCTTCACCGATACGCTATGTCGGGCCAGTCCGCATTAGACCAGGGCATCACCGCGGCCATTCCCTGTCATATAGGGTTCCCAAAATCCCGTCGATCGACAAACTCCAGGAAGGCAAGTTGTATATATCTGCTACATTTATTCAACTGCCACCCTATCCCCCTCTTATACCCTTTTTCTCGACCATTCGGAATTTTAATACGGGGTTTTGCAGATATGGAATTTTATTTATTCACCCAACACGAGCGAGACGAGTGCAAAGCGTGTGTAGTAGTGAGGTGAGGTGAACGGCAGAGAGCAAAGGTGAGGAGGGGAGGCGGAGGGCGGGGTAATTATGGAGGGGGGAGGGCCAACTTGCCAGTTGCGGCGGCCATTTTAGTGCGAAGGCTTGAACTCGTCCTCGTGGTGCTCAAAGAAGTCGCGCAGACGCATGGGCTTCTTGCCCATCAGCTTCTCGAGGTC
>JANBPT010001179.1:0-12890 GCA_027575765.1 Tieghemiomyces parasiticus | reverse complement strand
GGTGGGGTGAGAACTGGTAGGCTGTAGTGGTGGTGAACGACAGAGGAATGGCAGTGGATCATCTCTATAATATATACATGTCCGCACAATAGAGCCATCAGGGCTAAAGAGCGAGTGGGGCAGGATGAGACCGCCGTCCTGTGTAGCTCGGTGTCTATCAATTAAGCCAGCTCACCATACAGCGAGGAGGGCCGGCGAGATCCCCGGTCGGGTCTCTGGCCAGAGAGGGAGATTGGTGGAAAGGGAGGGCTCCGGCGCCTCACATCTCCTGGCTGGTCTTCCTATCTTCTTCATTTTGCTGCCCCCCCCCTTTCTCCGAGAGAGGGATGTGCGCGTCAGTGTGTTGATGGGTGATGATGAGGGAGGGGGAGGCGCCGTAGACGCTTGGCGCCTCCGAACAGTAGGCAGGTAAAAGATGGGGAGAGCGACTCAGATGAACCGGTGGCTAGCGTCGCTTGGCGAGTGAGGGTGTGTCGATCATGAACAACACGCCCGCGAGAGTGGGTGGCGACAGAGGAGCCAGCTCGCACCCACACATCCCTATCTTCACTCAAGCGATACCACACAGCTTAAAACCGCATTCTACAATTGGCAATGAATTACAACCGGTGGTGGAAGAAGAAGAAGGAGTATAATCAACCATCGAGGCCACCACTTCTCCTGTAAACCATATAGTTTCAGACCATAGCGCTGGTATCTCCACCTCCCATGACGATGACTAGGGCGGCATTCGGCACCGGGGTTAGGACCCGGGATGGACTATTCCGTACACGAGACGGTCGACCGAGACTAGGGTATTGAGAAAGGTGGGCAACACTAAAAAGAAAAGGTATGGTTGACGGCCCTTCTAATGTTGGTAACGAGCGGACACCCCTCCCCCCAAGTGGGCGCGGGATCTCTAATGTGGGATGGACCCGCACGCAAGGCCAACGGGACGTCATTTTTTTTACCGCCAACGACTCAGGGCCCCACATCAGACACCAGGTGAGGGAAGCTGAAGAGAGCTGGAAGTCGGGTGGCGGATGGGCGGAGGAGGTGATGGATGGGGGACAAAGTAGCGGTCGGGTTGCCATCATTAGTCCGCCGCCTCATAATAATAACAGTCAAGATGGCTACTACCGCCTTCTTTTAGAGGGGGGCGCTATCACGGTATTGCCTGGCAGGTCAATGTTCGAGTTCGCCACAAATGTCACCCCAGGGGTGACGGATGGACACTGAGTTCCGGTTAGCTCGAAAAGCAGGTGGAGTTGTACGATTGGCGGATTTTGGGGATAGTCGAACGGCCCACTTTGCGGTCATAGGGAAGTGCTAGGGGTTAGATACACTGTTCGAGCTGATGGTATTCCGTTGCGCTGCACTTTGTTGAACCTACTCATCATCAATCTGTGCACAATGATTGGTTTCCCACCCTTTCCTAATCTTTCGGCCACCATTTTCGATTAGCCACTGGCATCCGCATTTCAATTATACAAGAGAAGCGTCTATCCCTAACATTTTTGTCTGCAACCTGTCCAAGGCTTCGTACTATTTCATCAGGAACCAATAATTCACTTACCTCATCAAACCACTGGAACCTAGGCCATTTCTATCCCCTATACGTAACTGTCGGTCTTTCCTTCATAGTCCGGTTGCAATGGGAGAAGTGAGGGATGATCTAAGTTCGAAGCGGAATAGGATAGTGGCAGCCATGAGGTGGTACCTACAATACCAGGACCGAGGGTAGTTACTCGAAAAGGCAGGTTGTCGGGGAGTGAATTACCACGGCAGCGAATGGAAAGCTCGAACCTCGCTGGGGAGCTGGGCGGGTCCATGTGTACCCAATTAGCCCAGGTTGAATCTCCGGGGGAACAGGGGGGGCGGAGAGTAACGAAAAGGGATCGACCGCTATTAGTCGCCCATCCCACCCAATTGCAACACCCACTCTCGGTTGCCCAGGTAGAATTATGGGTCTCTTATGCGTCCAATGACTAGCCTGTGCCAGTAAAAAGTGGCCAGTAGGTGTTGGGTCCACTTGCTTACCCCAGACAATAGTATTCTGCCTTTCAGGCGGACCCCGGATGGCCGCACGCCCATCCGTCGCTCATCGTTGATGCTCGGATAATAGGAGCTGGGATAGAATCTGTCCCTTAAAGACAATAAGCGGACCGTGCTTTATGGTACTTCCTAAGTCACTTATTCGGTCAAGTGACCCGGGAATTGGTTTTAGCCGCCATATGGTCAGTCGATGTGCTCTCCGATGCTCTTTGTAGAAGGGCAATGCTGTCCGGAACTGTAACGTCGTTGCCCGATTAGGAATATCTTCCTCACATCTGATTCCCGGTTGCCATCCTCAAGGGAGGGGTGGTGGTAAGTCGTTGGCGGTACACATTATGTTTCCCCTGCACCATGACTTGCCCGTCCTGCTGTGGCAGATTGAGTTCCGTGGGTTTGTATCGGTATGAATGGCCGGTTCTGAGGCTTGCATTACAATTCAGGGCGCCATGTCAGCCGTACATACTTGTTACTGCCGCAAAGAAAAAGATGGCAGCGCCCGTGGTGGGGTCTTGTGTGAATTCAAAGGTCAACAGTAACGTCAACTCCAGCCCATTTACTGCCTCACTCACAATAATATGTATTGTGTTCATGGGATTCGTTAACGCCAGTGTGCTTCTCTTCCTCCTCACTTCTATCGGAATCTGTGGTTCCGTGAATAAATAGTACGGTAGCGAAATGGAAGGAGGGTGAGAGTGGGAGCTAGTTAACACCGAAGGGAGGGAGGGCTAACCATAGAGCAGACATAATGGCCGTCACCCGCTTGCCATGGTCCAGCAGGAACGAAGCCGGGGATTTAGCTGTCAAAAAGAAAGACTCGCTGCTCTTGTTCGATAGGGTGGGTCAATTCCTGCACCACCAGATGGAGTTTAAGGAGAGCAGGGATCGGCCTTTGGGGATCGGCTCTAAGGGGGACAGAAACTTGAAGATGGGGGTATTGTGACGGCAGGAAAGGCAGAGGGCATCTAGGCCGGCATGACTAGAAGGGTGTGGAAAATGGAATTAAGGGGGGTGTGGAGATTGCGCAGGAAGGGGTCGTTGGAAAGTAGGTGGGTGGATGTTGAGCCGTTGGGGCTGTCATTATTGATTTGACTGGGCCGCTCGTTTGCACAGCTCACCCTGCATAGCAGCGTTTCTGTTCGAATGGACATTATCCTGTTCCAGCTTGTCTCTGGAGTCTTAGTCCCTGGCCAATGACCAACTATGGTTGCGATTCCATATGGTAGGATCCGCTTCACCAACCTAAACTGACCATGCCCAAGTCTCGGCCCAGCTGCCGTCGGACAATTTCGATACATTAATGGCCTACCGACGATCTTTGGCGCTTGCCTCTACCTCTTCGTATCGCTTCGCGGGACCTATCCCCACGCGTGGATCGTCGGCTCTCTAAAGTCATTAAGCAGGGAGCTCCCTGGCGCGGCGTGTTGTATATGGTTGCTGTAGTTCACGACCGGATCTCTATGTGGTAATCTCCAAGGCATGGCATTAGCAGCTTGTAGGTCGACGCTCGTTGAGGAAGGTCCCATTTGGACCGGTGGTTGCGAGGTTCCCGAGGCGGGTTTGGTCCGCGCTGCTTCCGGGGTCCCTTGTCAAAGCTTCCACACTCCTCAACTCCAGCTTTGGTTTAAACGGCAGAAGCCGAGCCGGGTACCGGTCTCACTTTTGCGGGGTACTCGGTTCAATGCCGGTGCGATGGAGCGGGAGGGGCGGCGCGAGGGCGTTCGTTTCGTAAGGGGCCCATCTTAAGCCCCGGCCGATTACCGCTGGTCATATGGCTACCTGCAAGTATGGCGATTACGTTCTTTTCTCCCATGTTCTGTCCCAGTTGCACTTTCATTTCGCTAATGCACTAGCCTCGGATCCAATATAAATTACTCCAGCTAAAGGGGGTTTCTTTCGACAGACTTGGCTCGGCTCGTACTAGTGTACTAACGGTAGGCCAGACCACCTCCTGAAAATGGTAGCGACTATCGACCAAGGGGCAGCTCTTCCTGCCAATCTGGACACAGCAGGGCCGAAAACTCGGCCTCGTCGGTACCCTCAGTTGGTTTACTTTGCCCTTACTCCACCGGGAGTACCTGCCGCATTCGGACCAACGGACCATGGGTAAGTATCAAGCCCAGCTTAGTACTGGGCCGACAGGTACGCTTGGCAAGGGTGATGCTCTAAAGGGCCTTCGGGGCGGTGATAACGTCGTTCCCGAGTGGGCTCATCAAGCGAAGATCGGTCGGTGAAGGATAGGGAGCTGCAACGCGGTCCATCCATTCTGTTTGATGGCCGCAGTCGCAGGTTGGCGATCTGGCCGAGCC
The DNA here is from genome assembly GCA_027575765.1 of Tieghemiomyces parasiticus. NCBI lineage: Eukaryota > Fungi > Kickxellomycota > Dimargaritomycetes > Dimargaritales > Dimargaritaceae > Tieghemiomyces > Tieghemiomyces parasiticus. The sequence continues at coordinate 8,550 of JANBPT010001179.1, read as the reverse complement.
CGGCTCGACTCCTACGTCATTTTGAGTTCCATGGATGCACCAGCAGGCTTTATGGCGCAGAGTTCAACAACCAAAGCAGGGTGTAGGTGAACCCTCCAACTATATGCTGTATGTACCCTGGCCAGCATACCCAGATGCAGCCCGTTCTTAGATGATAAAGCCCGACGTCCGGGTTGCTTCCTCCGTATTTTCGATTCACGTCTCCCTTACTTCCACTCCACTTCCGAATCTAGCCGTTGGCAATGAGTCAGCAGTTTGGACCACCCAGCTGATTTCCAAAATACGACCCGCATCTGCTTCTGCCTCTCGTCAGCACCGTAAGCATCCGATCGCCCGTTTATCGCTACCTGCCATTTAAACCCCGATCAGTATGGACCTCGACGCCTCCCAATGTACCATCACGCATACCTTACAGTTGCCTCGCATTCATCGCCCAAAGGGGTTAGACAAGTCAGGAGCTGTCGACAATCAGCTTCAGCTCCGCGTTGACATGGTTCTTCGGCAACCGGCCACCTCGATAACCGCCGGAACTATCCGTCCGCCAGTTGAAGTGAGCGGCCAGGCCACTGCCCGCCGCAGATCTAGCCTGAGCGTCTCCCCACTGTGTGCCTGGCCAGGATCGGTACCGGTGCGACTGCAGTAAGGCCATCTTTCAATACCAAGGCTCGGAGCTCAGAACCACCACCGCTGGGCACTCCGTACTATGGTGGCAACTTAGGAAACCCTGCAATCCCCAACTGCTTCCATGCAATAACCTACTTAACCACCCCCCTCCCGGAAAAAAATATATATGCGCCTCATTTCTTCTGTCGGGTTCTCCATACCAGATCCGATGCCACCTACAACCCCAGCAAGCTATGGCTAAATAGCGACTCCCTATTAACCGACTGGTGCGAGCTGTGGCTGCAAAAGGGCTTCAAGGTAGCCAGTTTGTGTAGGAACAGTACCCAGGAGCAACTAGGTGGGTGGCCCGATATACCGCTTACGTCGGGTACATAGGATCGTTCATGTTTAAAACCTGGTGTAATCGCCGAGTGGTGGTGCAGTGACTATTGTAGCCTATTGCCTAATGACTTGACCAAACCGACCTTCACATCAGACTGCACCATGGTGCCCACCTTTCCTACCAATCTCCCCCAGGCAGTTGCTAAACATGTGCCGGTGCTGCAGGAGATTACAATGACCTTCCGTGGGGGCCTGTTAAGTAGGTGTTTCACTGCGGTACTTTTTTTTTGCATGCATTCATCAACATTGACCCTAAGCTAGATATGGATAGTTCTAACCACTCGTCCTTCCTCTCCTATCGACAACGCCATGTCGCTTTCCACCATATTTAGTAAACGGCGACCATCTATCCCTACAAGCAGGATGGATAACGGACCAGCTTCCCCGCGAGCTTGCCAGCGTGTTTTCCGCCGAGTACTTTGAAAGGTAAGCCCTGACGGGGGAGGTGCTTTTGTAGAAAACGGAATCCTCAAGCTACTGTGATGACCTTCTCACAATAATCCATGGCGTGAAGTTCGAAAGACGGTGTTCTACCTGGCCACCGGCCTAATTTCCCACTCACAAACCAACCTCCAGATTTAGGGCCCAGGCAGCGTACGTGATTTCCATTGCCGAGTCTCTCGGCCGAGTCAAGGATCTCATGGCGGCCGACGGCTTCCCCCTGCCTTGTGCAGTTGATGCCACGACGGCCCTGGCGGTAAGTAATGCTTAATCGAAATTTGGGTCTGCCTAGTATAATGGATGCCATCGGTCTAGATGGTAAGCTGCTATAACCTCTACCATCGGCACCTACTCTCATGTTCTCTTTAGCCATCCAGCCCTGCATTCACCTCGTGCCTTGTCGCAGGTCTAGTTCAAGCCACCCACCACTCGCTGCTTCGGTCTAGTCGCCAAGTGAGTTAGTCGCGGGTAATAGCCGCATGGCCCTTTTTTGGCTTCAAATGGTCGTCGTTATCTCCGAGAAAATGGGTCTGGGTAAACAGAGAGTAGATAGCATTAATACTCCTATCACCGCGATTACGCACACTCTACGACACCACTTTTTTAAAAAAATAATAATTATCGATGAGGCTATCACCCGACGCCGGAACGCCAAGACCGCTGCCTTCCAACAGCCTGCACCAAGATCACCCGATGGAAGCAGTTCGGAAGCTGACTGGCTGATGGACCTAGACGAGGACTGCGGAAATGAATCCGGTAGCTCCAGTTGGTCCGATGCCGATAACCCCTGAGCTCTACTGGGGGAGGAGGAATGACAGAGCCCCCCTCCCATCCAATACCACTATAACCCATCCTCATCCCTCTTGGCCAGGTTGAAGACATGGGCGCGTTCGCTATCCCTCGCCTACTGGCCGAGGGTGTTCACCTCGCAGACACATATAGCCTTATCTGCGTGACCGTAGAGTTGATAATGTGGGGAGAGGGATTGCGAAACCCCTGATCTTTTAACTAAAGTTCCATCGGCATCATAGTCTCTTTGTTTATCGGGCGGACTGACCATCTGTACTAAAAAGACTATTGGTACGGCGTAGGTCGGTTTCATGAGCGGGTGATACCTTGACCCCTAGCCAATCGCTCTGACACCTCTCCAGGGGTAAAAGTTCCTGTCGGCTCAGGAGGCTCAAGGCCAGTTGCCACTACAGGAGGAATCTCGCCTAGTCCCTCACCTCCCGACACCCGCCCACCCACATAGATATGCGCCGATTCGACGTTGCGAAAGGAAAGGCGAGGGATTTGTGTCAGGATAACATTAGCCCTGGAGAGCAATAGGCTTTAGACAAATCCGGAGGACTTGCGGGGGCTTGCCACCGTGCGACTTTAGCGTGGTCCACTAAGAAGTGTCCGATGGCCATGACGAAACCCGTAAGACGTGGAACATGGTATGTGTGTGTGTGTGCGCTGTGTACCGATGGAGAGGGTGAGACTGGGGTTGTGAGCGACATTGGTCTATCGGTATATCAGGTTTAACACGCAAGCATTTCATAGGTTTTGCATGCCCCTCAGACCCACGAACCTACGCCCTAGAATGCGCCGCCGCTTACCCTTCCCACAACTTGCGTGCTGTTCCCCGCACCCGACTAGGCCTCCGTGCAGCGTCATCCGACTCGCCCACTATCCCCGAGTTCCCACCCTAGATCGTTATATGTGCCCCTCTTCATTGTCCTTTGCTACCTGGCCTGTTAGCTCCCCCTCCCCGCCCTCCCAGCCTCACACGCACTCTCTCATTAAGCCTCTAGTTCCTCCAAACTCACCTTGCCTCCCCCTCTCTCACTTGTTCACCTCCTCCCTCTCCTCTTCCTCCACCACCTTTTACGTTTTTCCCTCACATTCCTTGCCTCTGTCCGTTTCGCCTTGAGGTTTTGCCCATCTAATCGCATCCCCAACCTACTTTGTAGGCCATTTATTGACCAGTCACTTTACTCGATAGCCGTCGTCGTGCTTCACACCCCGCTCCTTCCCGATTGGTCCCTAACCAACCGCTACTCGTCACACGTGTGAATTGCGTGTCATTCCCCACTCACGGACTGTACGTACGTATGAGGGTCTTTGGGTAACTTCTTTGCTCGTTTCCCTGAACGTGTATAGCTATCGGTTAGCCCAGTCAGCCGCCCAGCACTTCTATAAGTGCTAGACTCTGCAACGATCCTGCCGCCCAAACGTGTTCGCGCTCTATGCCCTTGCATGGTTCATTTGTCTTATCCTAATGCGCTTGAATGCCCACTTGTCTCTGCTCCACCCTCCTGGCCACAGTCATTTTTATCTACCCAGCCCCCGCCCGCGAGAAGCGTCCTGTTCCCGAGGTATCCACACACCCTAGCGCACTCGAGGTAGGTATTTTTTACTAGTTACGGGTATATTTTTTTATTCCCCGATCGCCATCCCGAGCCGCTGGCCCGCGGTGCAGTGGGCTGCCGTAATTCTGAATGAAAGGTCAGAGTCTTGTGGAAGTCGACCTGACCTCGCATGAGCAGCCATGGGGTCGAGAGGCATGGGTGTAGAGTCCAGTCGAACAATGTAGGAACCCCGCGCCTGCTTGTTCCACGGCCTTTTACTTGCACAGCTGCGTCCAAGACAGGCCAGTCTCTGGCCAGGGCGTGTGGTAGCGGTGGCTGTGAGGTTGCCTAGTTGATATGCAAGGCCCCCTGCCCCCCCCCCCACCCTCGCCTGCCAATCCGGTTCTGTGCGGGTGGGTGATTGATGGTATGTCAGTGGTCCAGGCGCATCCCAAGTTGTCCCCAGACGAGGCGTATCCCACTCTCTCCCCTGGCAGCTCGTGGGGTATGCCTTTTACACTCACCTGTTGTTTATACTTAGCACTGCTATCCGGAAGGGAGTGTCCACTGAGTGGCGGATACGGAGATACGTTAACGTAGGGCACAACTTTGGTTTACCGGCCGGACCTGCCGCTTCGACGTAACCTGTATCCGTTCGCATATTGCCCCATCCTAATCTCGTGGGCCTTACTCCTTTCCTCGTCGCTCGTGTCATCACTGCGCCTGTTCCACCACCCAGGCTCTACCTTTCACCTTATACCTTTTCTGCAACTTGCGTTCCGATGCAGGTGTGCTTGGGGAGGAGGGTAGGTGACGAGGATGGGAGGTCAAAGTGATACCAGGACACACAAGGAGGGGTGTACAGTGCTGTGTAGTGTGGGGTGAGGCTGGCGATACCCTCTCGCTTCAGGGTAACAACACCTCCCATCCATTTTAGACCTGCTCTCCGCGTGCGCTGCCCCCCCTACTTCATCGCCCATCGACTAGCACCTCTTCGATACGGATCTTTTGCGACACCACTCATCGCTCCTTGGGCCCTTTTTTTTTTCGAACCGCCGGATGAGCCTCCATCACCCTGATTCCTTCGCTGTCCAGCTCGGTACGGAATAGCGGCAGCAGCAGCCAGACTAACTCAGCTTCTTAACTCCCATTTACTACACCTGGTAATCTGCCAACCTCCCTCCTCATCCGCTACTGCCCTTGCCCTGTACCATCTCGCACCGCGGTTATTTCCCCTGCCTGCGTGTCTCCAATCCATCCCAACTTTCCAGCATCCGTCCGTCCTACTCCCGGTTGCCGTAGCTTCCCGCAACTCTCCCCTGCCTTGCCGCCTTACCATCACCATGTTGCCTGCCAGACAGCAGAAGGTCGATGTGACCGTAAGTATTCTATTTGGAACGGACCCAGGTTTGTCCGTTCACCCGGTGCTGCCTTGCTTGTCACCCTCAGCCCCGTCTCTGCCTCTAATCTCTCCGCCCTCACCTCCTGCTTGCCTTTCCTCCCCCATTCGCCCCTATGTATCCCCCCTCTCACAGAAAATGACCGAGGAGGAAAAAAAGATGTTCCGTCTCTACGGCAAGCTGCCCTCCCGCAAGGACATTCTTAACCATAAGGTCAAGGAGCGCAAGTACTTTGACAGTGGTGACTATGCCCTTTCCAAGGCCGGAAAGAACACACTGCCCGTCGGTGAGCAGCACCCCTCCCCGGATAACATCCCGCATCAGAACCCGGCCCTGATGCCCACCTGCACCCAGGCCGAGAAGCTGGCCAGCTCGCCCGTCAAGGATACCTCGCTTCCTCGCGAGCCCCTGTCTCCCGGGTCCCTGGCGAGTTCCAACCGGCTGACCCCCGCACCCGTGACGTCGCTGCCGCCGTCGGCAGCCAATCCCGAGGCCGAGTTTAAGTCGCCCGTCGGCGCAGCCCAGCCCCTGCCGCTAAGCACACAGGGAAAGGGTCCCCAAATGTAGGGTGCGCAAGTTAAATCCGTTGTGCTCTCCGCTCCCTCCTTCGCTTACTCACCCGGTCTTTCTCCGGCTCGACTCGCAGTGGCAACTTCTCGCCCCCTCGGCACCTGGTTCCGTCCAACGGTCGTGCCAGAGGTGCCTATGGTTCCTATATTTCTCTGCAATGTGCACCATCTGTCCCGCTTATTCCCTTCCTTCGCGTTCCGTACCTGCTTTATCCCGAACTCCACCTTCTTCTCTACTCCCTTCGTCGTTCTCAATTTTCTACAAATGACTCTGCTCGCTGCTTAACCTTTGTCGTTCACCCCGCTAGCCCGTGTCGCGCCTGGGCCTTGTCAGTATTCCTAGTCGAACGGTGCGCCCCCTCCCCCTAATTGCCCAGGTGGTGCGCTGGTCAGGCTGATGCCCTGCGTCATGGTGTCCCCTTGCTGCCGCCGCTGATCGATTCCCTTCTCCGTTCGCCGAGTACGACAATCGGACAGTATTTCATATTTTTCTAACGCCAACTTTTCCGTCTTCCCTTGGACATGCTGCAGTGACCGTCCAGAATGACGGTCGATGTGTGGCGTAGATAAAGGCGTTAATTATCGGTAGGGTCGCTCGTCACCGCCTTCAACAGACAGTGTCTTGGCGTAGAAGGCCGGCCCCGCCATAGAAGCGCTGTCCTCCCATATTCGCCGCCGCTCCCCGGCTCTGGATTTTCCCTGTGGTTGTAGTTGTTCCGCCCGTCGGATCAGGTTCAACCGGTCGGAGCCATACCTAACGAGCGGTCCGCATTATTTTCTTTGAGTTGCGTTACGTTTTTGTCCCTTTCCCCTTTCAAGCATCTTTTATTTGCTCTTTACGCTCCTTCCCTTTTTATAGTTGCGTTCCTACTTCCCCTTTTTCTATCCGTATACTGTACCAGTACTGCAACTATAAAACCCAAGTCAACTGACCCACCCGCCTTTGCCCGAGCAGCTTCCGGTATCTGAAGAGCTTGTCGTTACGATTGAGTTTTTAAGCTCATTTAGTTTTCGAAATGGGAGTTTGCAATTACCCCGTTCGCGGTGGAATAGTCCTTGAAGCCTTGTTCAACCCGAGGTGGCCAGCACCATTACTTCTGAATGCACACTGTAAACCCATTGGCAGACGTATTGCCATCTTTCGGTCTCTGCCGCCCTTTCACCTCCCACGCCCGCGCTCATTCTGTCCGTTGGAATTTGACTGTTCCCAGAGGTCATGAGTAGCCATCCATTCCCTCTACTTGTCCCGGTTAACCGCGCCGGGACTGAGTTTCGGGGCTTCCTAAACATCAAGGTAGATATCAGGCCACCATAGTGTGAGGATTTTTCGGTGGGTTCCAGACTTCGCCGGTAGAAGAGCTTCCTTATTCGCGGTCCGACGTGTGATGATTCCAAGGGACCCATACCACCTTACTTATCCCCAAAATGTTCTCCCAACCCTTACCACCTAGAATGAACAATTTCCGGTCCATATCCATGTCCCCGATGGGAACCCGAGTCGACTGACCATTCGGTCCACCGAGGCCTTCGAGGTCCGTCTGGCGCCTCATAGGGATCGAATCAAGCAACGGCTTTCCCAGTGCCAGACCATCGACGCCTTCTGGCACGACCTGCGAGATATCCTGGTAGGTTGGTCCCTAGATGTATGAGGTGGAAGAGGAGAGGGTGGAGAAGGGCGTGGAAAAATATATATATATACCAAAATAACGACTGATGGGACTCGGGCTTATATAGTAAGGTTTCCTACACCAACGACAAAACTATTCAGCGCTACTGTGGTCTAACCCACTTGTCGTGTCGCCCTCTCCCCCCCCCACACACACCTTTTACTCCATTTGTTCACTTGAAACCAACCTATCAATAGGAGGAAACGGCGACGCCGAAAGATGGGCCTATCGCAATCGAGCCAGTATATCTCCAGATGCTCCTCGCTAACCTTGAGGGAGTCGGGTGGGAGGCCGTGGAATCGATCTCGAGCTGTCTGTCGCGGGTCACGCTACGGTTTAGGTAAGTACAACCTTGGATTTCCGCGTGGTGGTAGTGGAGGGGTATATATATATAAGCTACCGTTGCCAATCCCGTCGTTTACTGCCCCTCCTCCTCCTTGCTTTCCGTCGTGGGACGTATAGCTTTTTGCTCGACATGATTGTGTGGTGTATATTTATAGATGTGTAATACTCTGTCCATCACTACCGCGCCACGTCCTGGAATATCTAGCGACTCTGTGGGCCGCGTGCACCCGGTCCACGTACAGCTACCGCCGGATTTCCCGCGGTCGCTACCCTCGTTCCAAGCAGAACTGCCTGAGACCTTCATACTGGGGGAAACGGAACCTGAGGCCTGGTTTCAAGCGATCATCCATGGCTGCCAGGCTCTGGCCAAGCGGTACCAATCCATCTGGGCCGTTTTGGACGAAATTGACCGGGATATGTGGGTACTGGAACCGCGGACTAAGCGGTACGCCACTTTGACGCGTCGGGTCGCTCTAGGTAAGTGATAGGGATGGGTCTGTATGTGTGTGTGTGTGTGGAGGTTAGAGAGTTATGTCGTCCGTGTTCTAACCAGATTTCGTCACTTGGCTGCGATCTGCACGGATATGGTGGGCGCGGACGGACTTTGCTCTCATCGTAAACCCCCATCCCCGGATATCAGCCTTTTCTCTCTAATACCATTTACACCTACCCTTCTCCTCCACTCCACCAACCTTGGGCATTGGATAGAGCAGCTCTGCTCGGTGGAGCTCACGCTCGACCCGCAGAATCCGCGCGGCCGGCCCGCGGTACGGCTGTACGGACCTGACAC